>VXBC01004826.1:700485-751255 GCA_013399945.1 Ploceus nigricollis | reverse complement strand
CCGCGCCTCCCGGGAGAACAAAGGCTGCATTCGGCGAGCAGCGAGGTTTGCCCCGTCTCGCTGCTCATCCATCGCCTGTTGAACGGTGCCGCGTGTCCCCCGGGGGAGCGCCGTAGCACCGAATGGGGAAGGAATGGGTGCTTTTCCTAAAGCCTCGGGATACGTTCTGTCTGCTGGGGGGAAAGGGAAGTGGTGTTATCTGCTGTCGTTTTGTGGGCAAAGAGAGAGTGGTTTGTGTTACGTAACTCTCCGTTATGGTACCAGCTTTGTTGCTGCAGAGATCTCAAATCAGTGTTTAAGCTGACTGGAAAACGAAGTGATTGTCAACTGGAATGTGTTTGTGCTGCGTATTTCAGAGCGATCCTTTGAATGTATGTTGTTAATAAACAATATTTTAAACAGTCGAATGTTCCCTAATTTATTTGACTATGCATAAACCAAACAACACTCAAGTTTGTTACTCAGAGTAATTCTTTGAAGTAGCAATTGCGTGTCATCTGTATCTGTTCATTCAAAAAGTGCAGCTAATAAACTCAGACCATGGGATTTTTTAAAAGAAATATAATTTTAGAGAAATCATTATATTTGTGTGTTTAAAGATGCAGTGTTTTACAAAGTTCTGCTAAGGGTGTCTTGGATTTTACTATTCTGCAATTATTATTCTATTAATTACATCCTGGTTTCCCCTCCCACCCCATTTGATAATAGGTTTGTCCTAATTGTACTGTCAAAATCAAGCCACTTGAAATAGGAAGTATTTTATTTTAAAAATAAAGACCTTTTGCCTCTCTCCTGTTTGGAACATTTTCCCTGACAAAGTAGAGAGAACCCAAATCAAAACAATCAACCTAAAAACCCAGATGTGCGTTTAAGAAGACAAAGCAAGTAGGCTGCTTACTTCATGGGTATGATCAATCTGACAGAGTATGTGAAGTGAAATTACAGATTGCATTGGAAAGCTTTATGTCTGTAAAATGTCTTCATCTGTAGCATTTAAGTATGTGTTTAACTTCCCATCCATAAATTGTCTCACGAAGTTTGGTAGAATTGCTTGCATGGGTGAAATTAAGCAGATTCAGAAATAACTTCTGAACCTTAATTTAAAAAGGTCATGCCCAGAAAGTAATTGTTTAGACTTTATTATTTAAATTACTTGTTGCTACTTTAATGCTTCATAAGAAAAATGCTTGAAGGAACAACATTCTGTTGAAGACTAGGCATGCATTGTTTTCCAAATTCCTTTACCCCCACATGCAATCCCATAATACATGGAGTACTGACCTTTATTTTTCTTATAAAACTCTAGTTTTTTGATGCACTTATTATGCTTCCTTCTATACGAAAAGCAGGGATAAACATTTCTAGGATTATAGACTAGCTACCCTTGAAGCTTTTATATTTTTAAGTATGTTCCTTTTTTTTCCTTCCTATTTTTTTTACATCTGTAGCTACCTTCTGGCTTGGTTTTAATGTGCTTGATTTTAATGCTGAGTGTAATTACATTTTGTAGTGGTTTTTTTTTTTTCTTTCCCAGGCATAATCTGTGGAATAGCTTTGTGTAAACAAGCAAACAAAAATGCTGTACCCTTCCCCCAACCTGTGTGTCAGCAGCATTTGGATGATAAACACTTGTGGTTTATAGGGAAGGGTGTTTATAGTAGTGACTGCTCTCCCAGGAAAGCCCCACTGTGTCTGCTGGCTCTCCTCTCACTGCTTATATGGATTTATTTACATGTGCCAATATCTTACCCTGAAAATGTAGTAAAGGTGCTGATTTTCTGGCTTTACTCAAAAAACACTTGCTGTAAATATCTAAAATGCAGTGTTTATGCAGCTTAGGAGCAGATTTGTAGATTTTTTTTTTGTTTTGGAACAGCTTTGTTACTGATGCTGCAGGTTTTTATCCAGCATAGTCTTCAGGGGAAGTGAAGGTTTTTATTGTCCTTGAATAAACCAGAGAGTGTCCTGTGTCCTTTGGGAATCAAGTCCATTCCTGTTCTGGTCTAGGCCTGTGTAAGTTGATGTTACAGCAGTCCTAGTGCTGCCATTCCTATTGTGTTAAATCTTCCTTTGGATCCAGCTCACTTTAGGGTGCTGACTTGTCCAAAAGACCTTTCTTGTTGAGTGTGCTATCTGTGTTGCTGTATTGTCCTTGGATTACTTTCCTGCTCATTTTTCAAACAGTGTTGGCTCATCAGGATGTCAGATGAATGCCAGTATTGGCATGAAGGAAGGTCAGGAGTGTGCTGAAAGACAGATCAATGCACCCTGAATTTATATCAGCTGAAATGGTCCTAGAGCCTTGGGCACAGAGATGTTAGTGAGGTGCCTTAGTCACCTACATGCTCCAGGGAAACTAATGGGAACCTTTGGATAATTTGCCTGACAGGCAGTTCATTCATGCTTGGCAAGTTGCACAGAGGCTCTGCCTGAGTGGAGAATGAGCTTTGCTGTTGACAAGTGTCAGTAGAATTGCAGGCACTTAGGAGTTGAGAAGTCTTTGTGTCGTTGAGGATGACCTGATTCACCCAGCTTTTTCTGTGTTTCAGGAACAGTGGTCTGTATTCCCACTTAAGTTGCTCAGTCTGTGTCTCTCACCATAAAACTAAGCTTCAGTGGATCATAGTTTTAATGGCTGTTGTGTATTTTAAGAACTCATTCTGAGCCACTGCTCAGAACTGCAGCAGCAGTAGCTGCTGTCAGAAGTGCATGTTAAGTGTCCTGACAGAGTTGGAGAAACCAGACTTATAAATCCCCCAGCTTTACTAGCCCCATTTTTTTTTTTGTTCTAACAGTGAAAGCATGAGGGATTTCAGTGATACTTTTTCAGAGTAAAGCAATCAACCTTGGTGTATTTTGCCTTCACCTGAACCTTGGCTGAGGTAGATAACCACATTTCCCCCCAGCATATCAGCACAATATAAAGCTGTTACATAACTGGCTACAAAAGGCACTTACAGAAGTCTCTGAAAGGAGCAAAGGTGCTACCAAATGCAGGCATTCTGGGTTAACAGCTAGGAGAAATCCCAGGAGGCCTTGCTGTTCTTGCATTTTATTTTTTCATGGATTTTAAAATGTGTTTGATGTGCTTCACCAAAAAATTCTCATTTAATATGTCTGAATAATGGAATGTGGATGGGATTTAGGAAGAACACAGACGTTTGCAAAGATCACAGAAGGGCATGAGAAAACGCCTTGTTTTGTTTGTTTTTGGTTTTGCTGGTATAAGCCTTAATCATAAATCTATCCTTAGAATGCACATACAGTGCTCCTTGGCAAAGGTAAAAGAGAGAACATTCTGTGTCTTCCTTAGCAGCTGAAAGGTAAGGATAAAGAAGAGAGGATCCAAAGACTGGATTTGATTAATTATCCCATACACGTGTAGCAGCTTTCCTGTAGGATGCTGTTTTGTACCCAGAAGTTAAAGGAGAAAACCTGTGAGGTGGAGCAAGATGTTTTCTGTGAGGTTTGGTTGCTCTAAGAGGACAGAGGAATGATTTGCTCTTGATTCTGTGTGCAGTTGCAATGTGTAGGACAGAAGGCTTGCAACAGTATAGCAGTTTTATTTGGCTGTTGTCACAACTGATAAATGCTGGTATAACATGTGTAGGCTCTGTTGTGGTTGTTTCTGTTCTGATTTTTATCAACTCCTCTTCAGGGAAGCCTTTATTGTGTAACATAGCTTTGTATCTCAGAGGATTTTGAAACAAGACAAGTGATTGTTGATGGAGTGGGAGAAATTTCTAAATGGAGTTGTCTGATTCTTTTGGTTTTTTTCCTGTGAGCAGATTTTGCCTGTGAAGAATATAATATCATGAGGATTTTCTGTTGTATTTGCTGTATATTCACAACTGGGCATTTCACTGAGCTAGTGTGTGTATAAGGAGTGGATGATTGCTTGATGCCATGGCATGCAATCTCTGTCAAACAAAATGTAGAAAAATAAGGGAATAAAGCTGTTACTTCAGTGGCTTTCTTATCTGTGCTGTGGCTTAATTTGATTCAAATGCAATCCAGGGAAATCTCAAAGGGATTAAAAAAGCAACAAAAACTAAATCCTTCTTATTGTGGCAGGAGAATTCTTGTAGCTGTAGTGGAATGAAGCATCAAGTGTAGTGCTGGAAGTGGTGCAGAATGCAGGAGTGTGCCTGTGTGCTGCTAGGAGATGCCTGCAGTTGGCTATGGCTGGGCAGCCCAAAACCCTTGCAAACAGATTAGTTGCTCCAGTCAATGAAATTAGCTTTACTTTTCAAATACAACAGATTCCACAATACTATGCTGAAACAGAACGAGGAAAAAATATTTCCATTGCATGTGGTTTTGTTTGTTTTGATTGTGGTGGTGTTTGTTTGTTGGTTTTCTTGGGTTGTTTTTTTTTTTTTTTTTGGTGAGATAAAGCTCTCTTGAAAGTCTGCTTGGAGGACCCCCAGTAATTTTTGGTAGCATGTATTCCTAAAGATATTCAAGCAGTTTCTTCTAGTACATAATGTTGACTAAATTATTTCGATTTTGGTTTATGAATTTATCATTTTGGAGAAATCTTAAAATCAACAGAGATCATGGAGATCTTCTTTCCTTCACATGTCTGTAATGAATATTTCTAAAGAACTTGGATTTCAGACTCTTTATTCACTCAATCTTGCCATTATAATAACAACAACAACAACAATAAAAATACTTCTTTTTCAGCCTTTCATTTTTAACTAAAGTATTCCTGGAGGCTGATTTCTTTTTCTCTGTAAGCTGTCTTCATTTGTTCTGAATACGAGGACACAGGTTATATGTTGAGGGAAGTAGCATTTCCTATCTTTGTGACTAAACTGCAGTCAAGGAACTCTCTCTTCCCTGTCCTGTCCTGGATTAACTTTGTGGATTATCTGACAAAAAGATACTTTTCCTGCAGCCTGTTCATGGAAAACAGTTTGTTATGCAAGCCTGAATACTGTGTAAGCCCTGGCCTTCTATAACCACAATCATATTTTTCAGTGGAGGGACAATGAGACTGACATTTAACTTCTCCAATGTCCCAAACATAACAGTCTTGTCTTGTAACAGCGAGGAAGAGAATTATACTGCTGTGGTAGTTCTCTGACATCAGTTTAAAGTACCAGCTACCTCCCCAGTTACTGGTGCTCACAAAGGAGAACCACAGTCACTGTGGAATCATTTGTGAAATGTGTAACAGCAGATTCACAGTTCAGCCTTGATAACTGTCAGTGAAAGTTGTATCCTGCAAATATGTACTGGTGAGTAGGAGGTTTTCCTTTGGTTCATCTCTCCTCTTACTCCTCTTTGCAGTAGCAAGAGACTTTCAGGCTCCTTGCTTCTATAGTGAAAAAAATGATTTCTAACAATAGCATTATCAGTATTGATGAGATTAATTTTCTTCTGCTTGGCGTTTTGGGAATTGTGTTCCATTTATATGTGTTTGTTGAAATAAATTACTCCTGTGGTGTCAGTGGTGTGTTCTGAAGTCAAGGACAATCCAATTAGTGTTGATTGGGATTTGGCAGCTAAATCCCTGCTCATTGAGCCAAGAACATGCTGGTTATTGCTTATCTGCTAGTGACTAGATAGATCCTGATTTCATGTCTCTAATGTTTACAGTTCTCAGTTTTCAATCTTCTGCAAAATGAATACTATGAAAAAATGCAATCATGGAACAGAGCTTGAATTCTTTGTTTCCTTTCTGCTAGTGTTGTGCTCAAGGTGTCAGAGTAACCACAAAATTTCCACTGAGCTGGATGTAGGTGATGGGCTGTCACTCCTGCAGCCAGAACCAGCACTTGGTGACGGTACAGTCTGGGGTTGTGTGTAGCTGTCGTGGAGGAAAGCTGAGAGAAAGAAAAAACAAACTCATCATAATTCTGGATACAAATTCAGGATAGTTGCATGCAAAACCCTATTGGACCATGGGAGACCTCAGTGGATAAAAAGAGACAAAGGCTTACAGGGCTTACAAAATCAATCACTCAGAAAGAAATTCAAGGGGGAAAAAATGGAAGGTAGGAATAATGTCCTTATCATGTCCTTTTACTGTGGTTTATATGTTGTTTCCTAGGATTTAAACCCCCAGAAAATCAATTATCTGACACTTGGATTGATCTTCAGCAAGATAGAAAATGTCTTTTTTAAATGTTAGAGTGTTGGGTTGGGTCTGCTGGAATAGCAGCTGGAAGGAAGATGAGACATTCTGGCAGAGGATTTCTCAGATACTTGTGGGTGAAAAAGGATGACAGCTCTTCTTTCTGGAACCTTGACTTCTGTTGTGGAAGGTTCTGGGTTTTGTTGAGCTCCTTTTACCAGCTGCTGTAGACAGTGATGCCAGGAGTATGGAGTGTTGTCAGACTCTGTAGTGGGCTGCATGTCACTCCCTCGTGGTTTAGGAACCCTTCATAAGACATTGGCCACTCCTTCTGCTTACTCTCTTTGACACCTTCTGATATTTTAGAATGCTTTCTGTCTTCTAGGTTTACTCCAGAAGAATCTCTGCCTTATCATCTCTCTCACTTTCTCCTTCCTTCTCTTGCTCTCAGTATCCATTTAACTCTCTTTATCTACTCTGTGGTTTTCTGAGATGAAGTCCTCTTGGCCACTCAGTCTGATTTCTTATGGTTTTCATCTTTAAATAAACAAATTCCAATTCATCACACAAGCACCAGGGCCAGGTTTTGTCCTTTCTGTAAATTTTGGGCCTAAAAGCATGTTTGGTAGAATTTTAGTTTAGGCCAAAAAAAATCCTTTTCTGCCCAGTCTTATTTCTTGGAAGCAGAAAAAGTATTTGGTGTGAAATTTTACTGAAATAATTGAGCTAGAAACAGATGTCAGCCATTGAGACTTTATATGGTACATTTAGTTTGTTTAAGTAAAAAATATTTGAAAATAGTTACAGAACAAGATAGAGCACCATTAGTGATGCCTGTAGCTGTTAGTTATTTGTGTATCTGAAAAACAGCACACTCTTGTTTCTTAGTTTGTTATAACTGCACTAGTTAAAGCCCAGTAAACCTTTTAGCTTGACCACTCTGTTGTTGAAGTCTTCCACAGTTTGAATTTGTGCATTTAACATGTGTATTTTTGTTTTGGACAGAGAAATGCAGATGCTCATCCTTTTTTGTGACTATTGTTCTCTGAACTGTAAATCTAATTCCTAAATGGCAGTAAGAATAAGCTGTATGTGTGACTAACAAAATACTCAAGATTCAAAAGACAAAGTTGTGATCTTGCCATAAATTCAACTGCAATGGAGTTTTAATTCTTGAAATATTGTTGAATGGGCATACTGTCCTTTTTTAAAAAATTAGGAAAGCTGTGTTTTTTAATTCTATTACACAGACTGCTTTTCATAAACATGCAAATTGCAATTGCATAAAAATAGAAGAAAGCCACATGCTTTGTTCCTGTGGGGCTGTTTCTTCATAATTAATCTATTTTCCCAGAAAAACACATAGTAGTTTTATGAAGCTCGTGTGATGACTGGGCTGTTACTGGTCTATATTGTTGGTATATGCTATTTTTAAACTAGGTTTAATACAAAACATTCTAGTAGAACTTACAAGAGGATTTCTATTTTCTTTCTTCTTGTTTTATAGTTTGTGAAGAGAGTAGTAGGTTTGATATTTTTTAAGAATATAGAATTTTTAAAAGAAGGTTTCAAAGAAAAATTGGTGATAAAACCAATTTTAAAAGCCTTCCTAAAACACGGATTTAAACCCACATTTTCTGCCGTATTTTTTTGGGTAATTTCACCTATTTAGAGTCTTCCTCTTTTAGGTTGCAAGCTCTTAGAATCTTCAGTCTCTGAGTGTTTTCCTTCAGTATTTTGTTCAGTGGGCTGTCAGGCAGAATTTGCTTTTTGTGAAGTATCTTAGCCTGGGGCCTCTGCCTGAGCCATAGGTTGTGTCCGGCTGCAGCTGAGGAACAAGTTGGAATTTCCTGTAAAGGGAGGAAAGAGCCTCTGCCTGAGCTTTGCCTTTGAGATTCACCCTACATTTCTTAGAAGTGCAATTATTGAATTATTCTTATTTTATGCATTTCAGGAGCTGCTTGCTTTTGCAAAATAGGAAGCTAATTAGCGTGTGTTTCTCATGATCAGTAAGTTTCAGCAGTGGTAGAAAGCCCAAGGTTTGGAATGGATGCTTTTAATGGTATTTCCAAAACAAATAAGATAACGAGGCATACACACAGAATAAAAGGATGTTTTCTGTGGTAATAAATGTTTAGTTTGTGTTCAGAAATCCATGCAAGTGTTCAAAGTGTTGCAGAGGAATGCGTCTTCCCTGGGTATTTTATAGTGACTAAAATGGAAATGCTTATTTTCAGTGATAAATTCTGGTCCACTTTGCTGAAGTGAGTTAAGAGAACACCTGTGAAGGTCTCAGATTTGCCCTTTAGCTGGAGGCAGCGATTTTAGACACTGGTGCCAGTTCTGTGCTACTCCCGCTCACAAGCTGAGGTTTTGACTCAAGCTACCTGTAAGCATGCTTTAAGCTGGGGCACCTGGATTTGGAGTGACACTGTGTGTTCCCTTTTCCAGCTCTGAGGGGTTGGTTCTTTCCAGCAGGGAAGGAGCAGAGAGAGCTGGAACATCCCAAAGCCCCTCCGCAGGTTGTCCTCAGCCTGCAGTTGTGATGGCACTGCACTTCAGGACAGCCAAAGCAAGTGGCTGTGTTGTTTCAGCTACAGGCAACTGAAAAGAAAACAAAGCCATAGAGAGCCACATGTTTGTGATTTGGAATTCAAAACTCTTCTTTCAAAAGATTCTCTTTCCTGTTGGATTAACGTGCGTAAATAATGATACCAGGTTTGCCACTGAGTAAACAGCGTCCGGTCGAGTTGTGACACTTCTGTAAGGTTGTTGTTTCAGCACCGTGTTTTCCAAATATTTTGCATATAGTGTTTATTATTAAAAGAGATGAGATCATACAAGTTTAACAAAATAATCTTGTGGAGGCTGTTTTTTATCACTTTGCTCTCTTTTGCCACATGGCATCTTTTTGGAAGAGGCAAGACTGTCACTCATTTTTTGTGAGAGAGTGGTCTTGAAAAGAACTCAGAAAACATGCTTTGTGCCTTTCTGACCTTGTAAGATGTTTTTGCATTCCTACAAAATTGTTTACATGCTTGTTTATGGGTTTCTTTATTATTTTTGTTTTTAATTTACAAAAATGTGGCCAGTGTTTTGGTAAATAGCCTTTTTTGGAAAACTACAGTTCAAGAACATGAGGGTTCCCTGGTCTAGTCTCTAGACATAGTTTTTGATAATCAGAGCTGCTCTTCTTGGTGATAGCCTAGTAGAAGACAGAAGGTAGCAGTTTACATCCATACTTAATTCTAATAAAAATGAGGATTGTTGCTCTTTACAGTGAGGCAGGATTTGAGAGGCCTAACTCAGAGGATTATTATTTTCATAATCTGTTGTTTTCATGAGAATATGCTTACCATTATTTGAAGTTAGAAAACCCAGAGGTAAGATTCAGATAAAAGTAAAAATAACAATAATAATTTTTTAAAGAAAGGCCTTAACTGGTCTGCAACTCATTGTTTCTGTCTTTTGGAAAAGACCTTGGAGATGTTTCATTTCCCAAAGTTGTGATGGTTAAGGATAGGATGCTGAAAAGTAAAGCCCATGGCTCTCCTATTTTGCTTTGTAACTGAGTTGTAAGTGTTCTGCTTATTCTAAGCAAGTGTTCTTAAAGTTATAATAAAGTCTGTGGGTTGAGTTGTTTCCTGTCCCTAACTTCTTTTTTCCTTCTCCTCCCCGACTCCCCAAAACTCAGTACTACTTCTTGTTTTAGGTTTCATATGAAAACAAGAAGAGTCATGGCTACTAATAAAATACTGAACCAGAAGACTCAGAATATAGTTCTGTTTAAAAATCCCCATATAAAGTCTAGAAATGAGCAGTAGAAAACCCTCATTACTTACTGTCTAAGTCTGGTATGTACTCCCTACCTAGTCTTAACTGTTCTCTTAAAGCTTTGAAAATAGATTTGCAGAGACCAAAACATAAATTGTATATTTTATTAGATTTGATTTATAGTTTTATGAAAACTCTGGATTTCTTTTATTCTTTTGCATTTGATGGTTACTAAGAGGAGCTCTGGACTTTAGTGATCTTAATGTAGTTGTATAAAGCACCATATGCTTTCTACAGTTTTCACAGCAGATGGACTAAGGTTTTTGTCAGCACGGTCTTGCCAAACTTAATTAGCAGCAAATTTTCATGTCTGAATCTAAGCTGTTCCTGATTTAATGGTAAGAATCTCAAGAGTTATGTATAGGTTAAAGGATCATGGAATGGTTTTGGTTGGAAGGGACCTTAAAGATCCTCTGGTTCCATGGGCAGGGACACCTTCCACTAGATTGGGTTGTCCTTCCTCTGTTGGGGACCCCAGAGGTGGTGGAGCACTCCAGGTGAAGTCTCAGGAGAGCAGAGTAGAAGGAGAGAATCACCTCTCTTGACCTGCTGATAAAGGATGGGTGCAAGTGGTCACTGTACTTGGTCAGAATTGGTAGCATGGACTCCCAAAATTAATTTTGCAGACCTTTTTATTGTTCAACTTGTAAATATCAAGTAAAAAAAAGGAAGTGGAATACTTAATGCTTGAGACTTGCAGATAATTAAAAGAAAGTAATTAAAGTAATTCCGAATAGCTGAATCTAAAGCTTGTGGTGAAGGGCTCCAGACAGAGCTCATGATACTGAGTGACTAGAATGGTAAAATTTTGGATGAAATGCAGTTTTGATAAATACAAGCCAAAGTACATTTAGTGGTGAGAAAGAGCTTATAGCAATGGTCTCTAATTTAGCTGTTGTCACTTAGTGGAAAAGTTCTTGGAATTTGTTGGGACAGTTCTCTGTAGAACTTCAGCCTAAAGTCTGGTATGGCATCAGTAAACTCAGAAATAAACAGTGTGGAATTGTGAAAAAAACCCGCCCAAAACCACTGTGGTGTTGGGAGTTGCAGCTTAGGGGCCAGAAATGGGTTAGGTGAATCCTAGAGGTCCTGCTCAGCCCTGCTTTCTGCGACCCAGGCCCTAAAGACTGGACAGGATCAGCGGGAATTGCCTGATCCGTTCTCCTCTCCCAAGGCACGATTGGCTGCAGCCTTTGCTGGCTGGGGCGGAACCTAACTCATCCTCAGAGCCCCTCCATAACAGCCCCTCACAGCCTCCTCTGGCAGCCTGTTCCAGTGCTCCTCTGGCTGACTTTCAGGAGACCTTTCAGAGGGTTTGAGTCATGTGGGTTTGGGTACAGTTGTCAGCCTGTTACTGCTCTTCTCCTTGAAGTGTGGTGACCAAACTGGATGTGGTAATTTACATGAAATCTTACCAAAATACAGAGTGAGACTGGTACTTGCTGGTTTTGTGGGCAGTTCCATGACATCACTCTGAGCTTTTTATTTTTTAGTTTTAGCTTTCAACATCACAATACTGAGGGTCACTTTGTGGTCTGCTTTAACCTCTACATCCCTTTTACCTAAACCACATTTTGGCCATCCCCTATAAGTGCAATCAGGTGTTCTGGCCTAACTCTGCAGCTTTGCAGTTCTCCTTAGTCACACTCTAAACATTTTTTCATAACTTTTTTCCCAGTCTTTCAGGATCACTTTGAATTCTTATCTTGTCCTCTACTCTGTTTATTATCTTCATTTTCAGAAAATAAATAATTTATGTGTGTATATATATATATAAAATATTTTTGTATTTGTATGGTTGTCTATTAAAAGAGCAGGTGCAGTTATGTTCTGTGTTTCAGCCTGCAGCAACTTCAATCAAAACCAAACCAAAACCTACTTCAAACCAAAAACTGAGCATTGGACCCCACAATGACTCACATATCGTGTCTGGGAGATAGAATTAATGCTGCTGTAAATATGAATAAGTGTGTGTAGTGAATAAATTTGCAGAAAGCACATTCAGTTGATGTCCCTAGGCATACTAAATTTTGGGTTGTTTGGGGTGCATTTAAGTCGGGTGATATTTTAAGAGTCAGGGACTTTGAGAAACAAGTTAGCCAATTATTTCCTAAACAACAGAACTAGTGACGTATTTCTGCACATTTTGGTCTTTTGTCTGGAATGGCCCTGGTAGTGCTGCTACAGACAAGGAACAGGGTGTCTTGAATACTAACTTTTCTTCAGATCAGGGTCACTGTGTATTTATTTATTTGGGTTAAAGGCCTTGGTCACACAGACGTCGTTTCTGTAGAAAACCTCTCTGCAAGGAGCAGTTTTACTTGTGAGAACACTATTTACTATCACTTAGGAGAATATTTGCCTGCCTTTGTGGCAGACACATTATAATACGCTCCAGTTAAGAATCTGGGCCTGCCACAGCCTCAGAAGGGAGCGGTTATTTTCTATTAATTAATTACAGGCCCGTAATCAAGTGGCATTTAATTGTTTGCTAGGATGTGGATTTGATTCTGTTTTCTTTGTTTGTGCTCTCATTTCAGACCACTAGTTCCTTCGGTTTCTTGCAATTGCAAAGTATGCATTGAGGAGTTAAAAACCCCCTATTTTTACTGCTAATGGTGCATGCACTGGAAGTGCCTTTGGATGTGCAAAATCTTGGCAGTGTAGCTTATTTATGGGGCAGGAGATGGCAGTAAGGAAATAGGTGATTTAGCACAAGCACAGAACCATACTTTATTCTTACATTATGGTTTTAAGAGAGCTCTCAAAACCCCTGAAATACCATAATAATTATTCAAATTTACACATTTATATTTATTTTGTGCCTTCCTGTTTGATTTTTTTTGAGTCTTTTTCCAATCAGATAAGTATTTACCAGCATTTGGAGTGCTTGTTTAGCTGTGTGTGGAGATCAGGTGAAATATTATGTGCTACGTGAGCAAAATATGCAATTCACGTTATGCACAGTTCAGCTTCAGGGAAGACTGCTAGAATATACACAGTAACACTTGTGATGTTTCAAAGTTTGTGTCTGTGGATTTAAAAGAAATTTGCATACAGCATTATTTTTAAGAATTCACATTCTTTGTGTTGGTCCCCACTTAATTTAAGTCACTCTGGCAGCTGTGTTCTGTGGGCAAGGAGGGAATGAAATACTGTTAACCTTTGCGAACCAGAACACAAACAAATCGTGTCTAACTTAGGGGCAGCTGAGGGTGTTCCAAACAATGGTGTTAATTTTGATTGTCTGTTTGAAGTAGCCCCTTGCTTTTTGTTCTCAGTTCAGAAGCAAAACATGTTGTTTGGAACTTGTCTGCAGCTGTGAAGAACAAAGTTTGTCATGCAGGAGTTGAGCAAGATGACATCAGGAGACGATGGTGACCGCTGTGGCAGCGTGCTTGTGTTTGCCCCTGTGTCAGCGTGATCACTGGCACGGATTCCTTTCATTTGGGGTCAGTCAAGCAGGCAGGGATGGAATTGCATTCTGTGGGTGTTTATGGGACCCCTTGTTATAGGGGCTGCTGTTATTTTGGCCTGGAAGCCACTCGGTCTCTGTTCCAGTGTGTTCCCCAGGTAAGTGCTCCTTCAGGGCTGTCAGTGAGCACCTCAGGGTGTTTGGATGATGACACACCAGCTCTTTCAAATTCAGGCATGACAGGAGGCCAATAACTCTGGAGCCTTGCTCACATCCCCTGCACATCCCCACCTTATGCAGTGCTGGAGAATGTGGAGCAAAATGTGCCTAAACCCTCAGGGCCAAATTCTCTTGAGAGAGAATACTGCTTTAGAATCCTGGCTTGCACAGACCAGTGTGGGGTTAGCTGGTACCTAGGGCGACCAGCCTGAATGTTGGCATTGATGCCATTCAGGCAGGTGGGTAAAGAGCTGGTTTTTAATAAATACATATGGGCCATAAGATATGCTCAGCTTACTGGAAGCTCTTTGTTTTTTTGTTCTGTTTTTAGTCTATAGTCAGTCCAGACAAAATATTTGGCCTACCAGGATATGTGAATCATTCTTCTTTGTAAAGCATCATTTATCATCTGTGTTCTGAAAGTGTTTTGTATGAGGAAAACATTGAATACACTCAGAAATTTTTATTGTCAACGTGCGTTTTTACAGCTGTTGTATAAAAATCTTGCTTTGTTGAGATCAAAATATTATTTAATTGTTTTAGCCTATTGGAATCACAGGAAATATACAGGGTGGGAAACTCCCAAATGACTTGTCACTCTCCATCATCTGTAGGTGAGCAGTGGCACGCAGACTTAAATAAACAAATCTTAGCAGCTGGTTAGTTCTGTGAAAAAAGAGAAAACTTGCTTCCTCATCCTTTATGATTGCTTATACTTATGTGTTGAGTAGAAGAAAAGCTTTGAAACTTCCTTAATCAATGCAAAAATATATGTACAGTACAAATCTGTTGTTAAGGATTGAGTGAACAGGTTGAAATCAATTTGTGTTGATTTTTTGTCCTTTTAGCCTTGTTTTAAATGAAACTAAGCCTGGTTTTGAAAGAAACTAGTGCGTGTGAGGAGGGTACTGTCTAAAATTCTGTGTGGACTTTCAGTGAGCATCTCAGTACCCAAAGATCTGTGGCAGCTGCTGTGAAGTTGTGGGAAAAATAATGGTGTAGTAGACAGTTGAAATGGCCTTTCAGTCACAAAATTCTGTTTGAACAAATTTTGTATCAAGTGTGATGCAAGGAAGTTTGCTGACACGTGATACATGTGAATGATATCTGCTGGGGTGTGAGCATGTATGGATCCATGTTCCAGTTCCTCATTAAAAGACTGTGGCTCTGCAAATGCTTCGAGGCAGGAAGCATTATAGAAAAACAGTATTTTAAATAACAATAAGGAATGGAAAAGGACAGTAGAAGAGGAACTGTGAGATGACAAACATTGTCTATTAGAGATCAAGTGTGCAGTGTACAGAGGAAGAATCCTGTGAAGGTGGTGCAGGGGGAACAGGGACTTGGAAGTTAAGGCAGCTTCTTATTGGAGAGGATTGGAAAGTAGATCAGGAGGAAGTGAGTTGCAGAGCTAACATCTTGCATGTTGGGATTTGCTAAGTAATATTTACAGGTTGGGTTGAGATGTGGGTAGCTTGTGCAAAGTCTGGAACAGGAATTTGCAGTGATGTGTGATATGGGACTACAAATAAAGACTGGATTTAAGGCTAAAGTGAGGGAGTTGGAGAAATGAGTTGGATGTTATCTCTGCGGCGCTGTCACTGTGTGGGCTGTCAGAAGGGCTCTTATGAGGAGGATTCCTTCTTTACACATTTCAGATTTGAGGAGGATTGTTTTGATCTGAGGCAGATGAAAGAGAGATGTGTGTGAATATACAGCTTTTTAAAGAAAGAAGTGAAGACAGAGGGGATTTTTCTCTCTCTGCTGCCTGAATTGTGTTGTTCACAGGCCCTCAGCTGAAAATTTCAGATGAGCTGGTTTAGTAATATATTGCAAGAATATCTTGAACTTACTGAGATGTTAACTTTTAACACAGTTGGCAAATAGTATCCAAAAGTAATTTTAAATTTTTGGAGGTCATGATAATTCCCTAGCTCTAGAGTGACAGTGTGTCCAGTGTAAAACAGCATTAAGTTACACTTACGTTGCAATTTAGCAGGAAACATGGATCTCTCACATAAGATCTGGGTCAAGTATGTATTTCCCTTGATTCCAAGCAAGTGCTTTTTACTAAAAATCAATGATTTTTTTTTTTTTTTTTTGTTGGAAATATTATTTTTATTGATCAACTACCCAACCTTGAAATGCTTGTAGAAGTGATGATTGTTTTGCTTCAAAGTGTGTCACACCAACTTTAAGGAGTTACACTCTGCTGTTTATGTGGAGTGTCTTTCTGGTATTGAAAACATCAACCCACACCATGTCTAATCCAACAGTAGACTGAGAGCTTTGGAAACCTTCACCTTAAAAAATTCAGAAAGTTCATTGCCTTCTGTATAAAGAATGTTATTTACAAAGGATTTTTCCACGTATTTGAAAGCAAGATGCATGCTGTAATGCATGCTTACTTTGCTTTCTGGTTTCTTGGCTTCAAGGAGGAACTGCTTTCTTGCTGCTCTATCTTTTACACAGATGTGTGTTTTGCTTAATTTTACTCTAATCCTTCATGTACATTTTTGATGACAAAGACGTAACAGATCCTCCTTTACAAAGCGTTTGGATGCTTTACTGTGTACCGAAGCATCACTTTGAACTCTGAAAAAATTACTGTAATGAAACAGCTGAGTTCCAAACGTGTCAGAGTTGAGCTTGAAAATAAACATTCTGCATTTTCAGCTGCTCTGTGCAAAGACAGTCTTTTGAACATTAAATATATGATTACTAAGTGTGAGTATGGTGATGCAAAGCACTTTTTATTTGATGTAAACACTGTCAAAATGCTCTGTGTTCTACTTTACTCTGGTGTCTATGATTACACTTTGTATTATTTGGTAAGGAGGCATAAAGAGCTTCTAAAGAAACATCACAAAATAGTCCAAATTATCTTAAGGATAAAATTGATTAAAAAAGAAAAAAGAAAAAAGCCTTTGCCTTTTCAGTCATTAAGCAGACATGAAGCCCAAATCCTCAAGCTGAGGGAAAGAATACTGCTCTGTTTTAGGTACACAGTTTGTGGGAATTGGGAGTGGGGCTGCAGCCTCATCCCCAATGGGCTACAGCTGTGAAAAGCAGGTGAGCAGCATTGACAGCAATGAGCCATGGAGTGCCCAGGTGCCCTGACCAACCACCTAAGGGAACAGAGGGCACACAGGTGCAGTGCATGAACATGAGGCTTATAAAAGGTTGGGCTGAAGGACAAGAAGGGCAGAGGCTTGCAGCCTTCTGGGGTGATATGATGTTACTCTGGATGGGCAGATGCCTGAAGCCTTCTGATGAGGTATGGTGGTACTCTGGATGGATTGAAGCCTCCTGATACTGTATGATGATACTCTGTGTATTGTGGCCATCTCAACTGCAGCCTATGCTGGGGGGTGTGCTGTGGACACTCTTGTCACAACAGAACTTGTCATTCTGGTGGGGATGGGTCTGTAGAGCTTGAGAACGCAGTCCAGGGCAAATCCTGCTCTGTCAGTGGGATGGTACAGAGGGACAGCTGAAGGAATATGTCCTGCAGGATATGCCTGCAGAAGGTCTCCACTGTGGGTGTTGCTGTGGGGGATACAGTTTGCATACAGAAGGCTCTGCAGAAATACCTGGAAAATCAGTGTAAAATGCTGATCAGTTCCTCTCTGCCTATAAAGATGCAGCTCTGAGGTAGCAGATGTTCATGGAGTTCCTGTGCAGTGCCAAAGAGAGCGGGTAGGAATCCCAGGTGTGCGTTGTGTGTTGCTGTAGGTGAGGATATTCCACTGCAGGGGGAGGTTGCTGGGGCTGTTGAGAGTTGCTCTGGTAGATTTGCTCTGCATCTCATCTCTGCCTGTAAGTAACATGAGTTGAACTTGGGCATTCATGCTACTGAAATACAGAATACATTCTAGGTCCATTATTTTATTTCTGTAGGGCTGCCTTGTTAGGTCTGCAGCACTGAACTGATGTTTTGTCCTAGTGAGGAGCATTAGAGGAGTGGCTTTGGCCTCTTCAGTTTAAACTGAAGGTCGTAATTAAACTTTTTCAATAGTTGTTCTGTTTGGTTATGTTCTGGTTTGAGTCATGAAGGAGTTGTGGAGTTGCCTTTTTTATTTATTCTGATGGACACAATAGAATTGGGGTCTGGTAGGATTAGTAAGGCAAGAAAAATTCTTGTTGGAGATATATCCAGAAATGGGATTTTTTTTTTCCCCTGGAGGAGAAAGATTCTCTTAAAAATAAGTCAGGATCCAGACATTTAGCAGTTTTATTTTTTTCTTTTAAATTAAGAGTAGTTATCCTAGTTCATACCTCCCCTTCCATTTTCTGTAGCAAATGATGTACCTGCATCAGAAAAATGGGGAGTTTGCCATTTTAGTTCCAAAGCAATGGCTAAACATTCTCAAGTTTCTCTTAGTGCAAACATTATGGGATTTTTTTTTCAGATTTTGAAAGTCAGTTTTTAACTTTGAAAGTACTGAAGTTTGAGTACTGAGTCTCCAGCAAGTTCTTTTCTCCTCTGCTTTTCCATTGACAATCAAAAAAATAACAAGAAAGACAAGAAGGTCCATGAGGCTGAGGCTAAATAAATAACAGCAGGTACAAATCCAGGATAAGGGTAACAGGATGATGTGTGCAAACCTTGTAGCTCCTTTTTGCACATTTCTTTTAAAATAAGTAGTTATTAAGTAACACAAGTCCTCAGAGGCCTCCTCTGTTTGAAATGTGTATTTAGCACTTGAAAGTCATGGTGATGCCAAAGAATATAGGAAGTTCTATTAAGAATTAACACCATTTACTGTATAATAGGGCACAAAATGTACTGTAAAGCCAGGGATACAGTTCCATGACTGCTGAGTTTTCAATGTATTATCATTTGAGACTTCTGAAAAGCAGCTTTTTACCAGCAGCTAATACATTATTTCTGTATGACTGTGTTGCTAAAACAAGAAAATGTCAACAAATTATGAATGTTCAGTAGTAGGTCTGTATCTTCTCCGTCTTCAGGTGTTCTCAATAATTGTCAAAATACTTTGATTTTTGTTAGAAAGCTTTAAGTAACTTTCCTATGCTGCCACTTGAATAAAAGTCAACCCCAAAAGCCAGCCCTGCTAAGCTGCATAAAACCAAGGGAGACCTTGAAGGCAAACAAGTTCACAAATACCACCTCAGAAAATCAACCAAACAACAACCCACAAACCACCACCAGAAAAAACTGCTCAAAACAAAACCAAGAAAACTCCCTAAACAAAAACCCCAGGAAATAATTTCTTTAATTTCCTGCATGTTTTCTATAGAAGTTTGGGGCTGTCAGACCCACAAGTGGATTCTGTAATTTCATTTGCTGAAGTAATGGGTAGAAATAGGTTTGATAGTGTTTGTGTTCAGCCACTTGAGGGGGTAATGCATAGAAAGCATGAGAATGAAAAGGTAACACCTGCTTGTGCCACACGAGAGGGTTTTTGCCTCTGTGCCAGGAAGAATTTTTTGCTGAGTATTGTTCAGTGTTCAGGCAGCAACATGCATTGTCTCATGTTGAACTTCTCTTCTGCAAGCTGCATAATAAAAGTTTCTGCCTCACTTGGTGATCTGTATTCTGCGTGTAAATTGAAATAGTTCTGTGTTTCCAGGATGGGGGGAGGAAGAAAGCAGTAGAGACTATGTATATAAATAAATTTTTTTGCATGTATGCGTTTGAGCTGCCTTTTAGGGAGTGTTTTGGATATTTTCTTGTTTTATTTCATTGTACCTCTGAATTTAAACCTTTCTCACTTCTGTTAATTTCAAGTTAATGTTTTTTATGATTGTATTGTGCGTAAGAAGGACACAGCCCAAAACCTGGCTGGAGTACATGGAAAATTACTTCAGTTTAAAGACAAATGATTGCTTTGTAAGTTGCACCCTTGAATATTTGTGCTGCCATATTAATTGTGGTTTTGTCATAGTAATAGATTTGGTGTGACCCAGTAAGTCTGTCAAGGGCCACCTTGCTTGCTATCCACAGCACTTTTAGGATTTAAAGACAAAATTTAAAGTCATTGGTTGATTCTTCTTTCCTCTCTTACATTCTTTCACAGTATATGAGAAAGTAACAAATGATGAAACTAATCTAGCAAGTTTTTTGCCTGACTAATTAAGGCTACTTTTATTCAGTGCCATACTAGTTAAGAGATACAGGACTGAAAAACAGGTCTGAAATTGTAACTCCGACTTTGCTGTGGCAGGACAATAACAGTTACTCTGTCATGGGGACTGCACAAAGGTGAGAAGATGAGTAATGAGATGGGTTGGGGAAGATTTCCTTGAGTAAAGTTGAGACTGGGGTTAAGTGGGAAGCCAGGAGAAGTGGAAAATAGAGATGTACAGGTAGTGTGTGCCTGGGGGAGCAGGGTGGGTAGAAGCTGTGCTGTTCTTAATAACAATTGAAATTAAGCTGATTTTGTACTTTCAGGTAGCTCCTTCTGTTTTATTAGTATTGATGCTCCTCAGACTCTTCTTTCATTCTGACAGAGAGGTTCTGTTTTTCCCCTCAAGTCTCCATGGAGACTTTTGGAGTTGAAGTTAGGAGAGGTTATGTACACACAACGTTGTCTTGTCATCCATAACTTCTCAGTTCTCTAAACTAATCCCAAGCATTTAAGTGTGTGATGGCTCGATTGCAGTCCTGTACGTAAGAAAAGACATGCTAGAGAGGAGAAGGCTCTTTGTCTTGGACAGTGCTTTTCTGCCATGCTCATTTTTGGTGTCAGGCTTCTGACTGATGCCAAATGCTGGTTGGATTAGTAAAAAAGCTTGCAGTTTATAACTTCAGAGAGCAACTCTCATACATATCTCAGTTATTTGGCATACTAAACCAGAAAATCAGATAAGGAAACTTCAAAGTGCTGGTACTTTGGCTAGTAACAGAGTGATAAAACTTTTTACTTTGGCAAACAGGTTGATTTGCAAGATAGAGTTTTTGGTTTTGCTGACGATATTTATCACGTACATTACCTGTTAATTCTTTGTTGTTATGGCCCAGGCTTACGTGCTAAGATGTCTTTTATACAAGTGCCAGCAGAAATGATTTTCAGTGTATTATACGTTGTATTTCCTGAATTCTGAGTCAGAAGTTTACAATAATTTCTTATTTCAAAACTAAGACACTAAAATACGTATTTCTATGTATAATGCATATTTCTCTATGCTGTGTATGGATGTATTTTTGGGTAACACCTGAAAATACTGTCATCCTAAACAAACTAATAGACTGTAGTAATTTTTTTTTTTCCTTTCATGGTGCCTGTATCAGGTGTTCCAGTAAAAGAGATGTAGTTTGTGCAATTTGTCTGTGTTGTGAAGGGATTTTTTTCTCCTCCCCCAATCCTCCCAGTAGCCACTGGTTATGTAGAGAAGGCTGGAAAAGCAAGGAAAGGATAAACGTGAAAGTCTAGGGCATTTTCCTGACATTGTAAAAATAATTTCCTTAATGAATAAAGCAGTTAAACAAGATCTTGCAGGTCCAGTGAAGAGAAATTCAGGGTTGATGATGATGATGACAATTATTATTACTATGGAATTATAGAGCTGGAAGCTTTCACATTACATCAGAAGTAAATGTGGCATAGAATACCCTGGTTGTCAGTGGATTCATTAACTTAAAAAGGAGAGATTTTACACTGGCTGCTCCTGCTGATGCGTTTGGTTGTAGTTCAGTGGTAGAAGAGTTTTGTACTTGATTTGTCAGGTTAAGGAAGGCAGAGGGCTGGAATTGTGTTGCTGCACGGTAATTTTATAGCTGATGGATCACTGCTGAAAGAAGCTCTTGTGCTGCAGTGCTGTCCTGGCATTTCTCAGCTCTGTAAGAGCCACTTGAAGGGCAAGTCTAGGAACTGCCCTTGGGCTTTTTGAGCACAGCACCGAGGATTGGTCTTATTCCTAGCAGGCAAAGGGTAAAGGAAGTGGAAAGGTGGCTCATAACCAACTTCCACTTGCCCTCTGGTCCTGTGCTGCGGCTCTGGGGCTCTGGGCCAAGCATACATAATGTGGAAGACGTGCTAGTAAACCACATCATTTGGAGATAGAGAATATATGCAATCTGCAATTTGCAACAATTTGTACAGATTGTGGAGGAGGTTGCATTTAATATGTAGCTTAGAAACAAAGTTATGTTACAGACTTGTTTAACTGTGTGAGTATTTTGTAATAATGGGCAGTTTGCACCTCAGTAGTCTTAAAAAAAAATAGACCGAGTACTTCCAGACATGTTAGTCTCTTGTGACAGACTCTTCATTCATCAGGAGTTGAAATCTTGCCTGTCTTTTCCTCTTACTAGAAAGTAGTAGCTCCCTTGTACAATCCCAAAGGCATTGTGCATTCTAAAGAATGTGAAAGGTATTTCTTAAAGTAAATTCTTTTGTGCTCAGAGAAAGTGTTTACCTCCACTGTTTAAATGTGTAAGCTTGACTGAGGAATAAAATAGTATTTTAGTATGATTTGTAGTTAACTTGGGTTGTGTCATTTTGGTTGTTCTGTACATCTCACGTGCAGGACTGAGATGGTTACCAGTGGAGTATTATTTTCAGTGTATCAGGACCTAATTTTGTCTTTATTCATTATATTAATTTGTGTCCTTTGAAGCCAGTTTTTAAGTGTGTCCTGTCTTTGCTAATGCTGAGCTACAGCATTAGCTGTTCTCCAGAACATAATTAAATGATTGGAGGTTATTGCTACTAAGGGAAAGAAAACATCTACCATTCACCCAGAAATAAAACATTATAACAATTCAAGCCAAATAGGATAAATAGCCTCAGGCTATTCTTTTTAAAATGTCTAGGTCAAATGCCTAAGCTTTAATCATGAAACTTGTTGGTATGTGTGGAGATATTTACAGCTATTTCTGCATTTTTCTCTTCAGACCTGACTTAGGTTTGAAGGGGTTTTTTACTGTTACTGAAAACATTAAAACTGTGTTGGTATGCATTGGTTTAAATATATAGCATATTTATGTAATAACCCAGCTTTTAGGGGTTTGTTTTCTTGCTTTTGTTAAATGCTGTGTGATGTAAAATATTCTGATGCTTTTACTCATGCAGAAGAACTCCAGAAAAGCTGCTGAAGTTGAATCTGTTGCAGTTACTGTGCAAATTGGAATTGAGCCAGTAGAGGAATCCTGGAGGTAGTCCATCAAAATCCATGAAGTAGCTAAAAAAACCTGCTGTATTTAAGCTAATAAGGAATAATTGCATCACCTCTAAAACAAAGGGTAGCATGATATAGATGAGAATTTTAAAAAAAAAATCAAAGCTCAAAATTTTTAGGAGTTGAGTCCATTTCTTTTTTTGTTAACTGAAAAGAAATGGAAAGTTTAATTTCTTAAGGTAATGTTTACTTTTAAACCTATGGCAACCTTCCTCTAGAGTGTGCATTGTCTATTTCAAAGCAGCATTAGATCATTCATTCTTTCATTAATGAATCACTAGAATTATTTGTCCAACAATGAATCACAAAGCAGGTTTGAATGAAGCTTATTGAGGAGTGTATTATTGTCAAATTTGCATCACAAATGCTGCAGCATATATTTCATTTGCGTTCATTGACCTCCTGATCCTGTTTTCCCTGCTGCTCCTTCCCCCCCACCCTGCCTCATTTTATCTCATTCTCTGAAAGGACAGCTGAAATTCAAGCTTACTGCCTTTGATAGCTGTTTCATTTTCTTTTCTATTGCTTTTATGTGATAATTTGCCAACCCATCACTTCTGTAGATAACAATCTGTCTTGGCTGTAAAGTGCATCATTTACTAACAGTATTTCTTACAAGTAAGGTTAGAGGTAGAAATGATTACACTGAAATTACCTGAGTAGATGTTCAGAAATCTATAAAATGCAGAATTTTACAGCATGAAATTAGCCAAGAACGTAGATATTATTTTCTGAGTCACATTAAATAAAATATGAGGTGCTAGTGCCTGGAAGCAGTCTACACTTCTGTGTAGTTTGTGGAAGTGTATTATTCAAGTTCAGTTATTATTCAGGGTAGTTTCTAATACTGCCTTTTTTTTGGTGTCATAAGTCAGTTTTCATGTGTGTCAGATTTGAGTTACAGGTGTGTTTTGACTTTCAGTAAATTCTGTGTTACCCTCAAGAGCTTTCTTCTGTTCTTCAGACTTGCAGTAGTGTCCCTGTTGTAACAGCGTTGTGGGTGGCACTAACAACACATCACATCTGTGAGAACATAACATTCTGAACATGTTGGGCCAGTCAGTAAACCCCCAAAATATGTTTGTCCAGTCAGTTCAGCATCTCTGGCTGTTTCTGAATGTGCTTGATTCTTGAATGAAGAAAATTGGCTAAGTGGAGTAGTGATTGTGTGGGGATGACCTGGAAGTTCATAATGTGTTGAGTTCCTCATTTGTCCTACCTCATTTTGTATGGTTCATAATGCTCTGGGTGGTTGGCTGGAGGATGTTCTTGGTGGAGTAGTGGGGATTTAGTGCTGAGGACACATTCAGAAGAACCGCACAGTCTTTATTTGCTTTGGTATTTGGTTGAGTTTGTTCTAGATTTCGTGTGATTGTTTGGTGGTTTTTCCTTTTCAGGATAGGAAAAACTTTAAAAGTCAAAATAACTGAAAAGATTCAGCACAATATAGAATTATGGGTGAACAAAAAGCCAAATGTATATGTATTATATTAATAGGCATTGAGTTTTGGTTTACTGTGTGGCAATATTTGAGTTTGTGTCTGAACAGGCATTTCTTTCCCTGAAAACCTGTGAGCTAAAATATGTGCAACCAGATTGTGTACCTTTTTCCCACATTCATACCCTTCCTTTTGTTTCTCCATGCACTTGTCAGGATGTACAGGATGCAGCCCTGGAGATGTAGAGCTGTTTCTTAGTAGGTGTGAGGTTTGAGTTTGCTCTTGCTAGGCGATGTCAAGGAGCACAGCAGCAGCAGCCTCTGCTGCCCTCTCCTGCTGTGCTTTCTGGCTTGTGTGCTTGGAATAGTCAGTGACTCTCAGGATGGAGCCAGGACAAAATGGGCTTTCAGCTTTGGAAACTGATAGGGTAGAGAGTTCCATGCACCCTGATGCTTTTCTATGAAACAGAAATATTTATAGCTTAATACAGCTTACCCAGTCTCCTCCTCAGTGTTAATTATGGGCTGGGGAGAAAGTCCTCAAACACATTACTTAAATTACCATGAAGGTAAATAAAACCCATGTGAAATTCTCAGGGTAGTTGTCATGGTAATGTAGTTTCTGACACTTAAAGTAGACTAATCTTGCATGTTCAGGGACTTGTAATGTATTTTTTTGTACCCATGGGTCACAGGTAGTAAAAAAACCACCTTAAATATATTAGTGATACAAGAGGAAAAGATACTGAGTATGTAAGTTTGTAATTTGGGTGATCTAGGCAATGTTTGACCAGATGCAGGCTAGATAAACAGTTCACTTTCCTTTTAAAAAAGCCATAATCTGTCATTTCATAAAACGTTTGCATATCTGGATATCCAATAATAAGGAAATAAGGAAAGTTTTATTTATTAAAAGGTTTGAAAATGAAAATTCTGTGTAAAAATATAAGATATGAAAACCTCTATGGTAATTCCTTCTCTAGGAATTAATTTCTCTGAGGATAGTTGGTGGGAGCACTAAGGAAGGGATTAAAAGTGTCATGGAATAAGAGCCATGTGGGATTTTGTATGTATGCCATTAAATGGTTTGACAGTATTTTAAGGGCTCCTGTTTTGGATAACGTAGAAACACAGTTTGGAGAGAGTGCTTGAAAACTCATTTAATTGAGCATTGTATAAATATGGACTGAAAACAACTGGGGCTTGGATGACATTGCACAGGACAAAGAGTTCTTAAAGTGCAGAGCTCTGTGGTAAAAGTAGTGTTTACTTCAGAAAGCATGGGCTGCCAGTTTGATAAATAAAGTTTAACTGGTGTAAATTGCTGTTAGAGAAGTCTCCTTATGTGAAGCTATTACTAGAATCTGACTGCCTAGTGAAACCTTTCTGAATATCCAAATCTGACATGGCGAGTATCTGTTTGGTCCTTTTTATGCATTTGTCCTAGCCAGCTATATTACAAAATGTTTTATTTATCCAGCATACTTTTGGCTTTCAAGTTCTGGTACAAGAGGCTGCAGCAAACTTTGCTAATTCAGAAAGCATGTGTCCTATGTGGAAATTGGTCTGACAATCCTGAAAATAAAAATACCTTGTAAGTTGTTATCTCTCCTCTGGGGAACATTGTAGGTGCATTTATGATGTTATCAGTGGCTGTTGGCAGGTGCTTGACTGAGATCACAAGATCATGTTCTTCCCACAGCAGAGACAAGTTTGTTTTCCTCTGTGCCCCAGGTGATGAGGACTTCTCCAAAGGATTTAGGAAATCTGTACATTCTACAGTAGGTGTTGAGTCATTAGTTGGGTGTCTAGTGCACACTGATTGACTCTAATTTCCTGAGTCTAATTTGGGTCAAAACTCATTCTAGAAAAGTTTAGATGTTTTAAAAGTAAAGCTGGGTAAAGTCATGTTTAACTCAAGGTGCTTTGCTGAACAGTTTGATAGTGCCTGTTGCTTGGTGTGCTGTGTCCAGTTCTGGGCTCCTCAGGATAAGAGGCACAGAACTCCTGGAGCAGGTCAAGGGAAGGGTGACAAAGCTTATTAAGGTGCTGGAGCATCTCTCCAATGAGGAAAGGCTGAAGGAGCTGGGCCTGTGCCGCCTGGAGAAGAGATAATGAGAGAGCACCCATCAATGTCTGTCAGTGTCTGCAGGGAGGGTCAGAGCATGGACCAGGCTCTGCTTGGCAGTGCTGAGCAACAGGACAAGAAGCAAGGGTAGAAGCTGATGCACAGGAGGGTCCATGTGTACATGAGGAAGAACTTCACTGTGCAGTGACCAAGCACTGGGACAGGTTGCCCAGGGACGTTTCGGAGTTTCCCTCACTGGAGATGTTCCAGAACCATCTGGACTCAATCCTTTGCCATGTGCTCTGGGTTGCCCCTGCTCAAGCAGGGAGGTTGGACCAGCTGTGGTCCCTTCCAGCCTGCCCCATCCTGTGATTCTGTGACAGCGTTTGGTAGGTTTAGGACGATCCTGAAACTGAAAAAAATCCACAATGAATTAAGGTTATAATGTGTGAGGAAGGATATCTTGGAACAGTTCGATGTGGCACTTGCAGCATGCACAGGAATTCTTGCCTGTTTATAGTTGTGTTGATCTGGAAGGATACATTTAAGAGCAGTTGGAAGTAATTTGGCAACTTGCTGCTCAGACTGTACTACACATGCAAATCCCAAAGGACTTCAAAATTTGTAGGGATATTTCACTTCAATATCCTTTTGCATGTGGTGGCATGCAAAAGGATAATAGGACAGTACTTGACTTTAGAGGTTACATATTAAAAACAGTGGTGCCTGTAGCCCCAGAACGTCTTCAGTGATAACCTTCTAGGGCAGTAATCTGTGAAACATCCCATACTAGTTTGCTCTGATTTTGATTTTAGTGTTCTAAAAAACAGAAGAGCTACTTCGGATTGAGGATTTCTAGTGGAGTTTCAGTTTTGTGATAGAGCTCTGAATAAAAGCAGTTGAATACCCTCTAATGTATGTGGTTCTGGGTAATGAGTTAACATTTCTGTGGAGTGTTATGATTGTCATATGTGCTGAATCCAGTTAATTGCAATTATTGTTGACTTGTACCCGTAGACACTCAGGAATGGACTAAAGATGAGATAGAAGGTGTGCTAGAGCCACAGCTGGTAGTGGGATTGGATATGGTAGTTTGTCTGCAGACATGAATGCTATTACTTTTTTTGTTTGTAGATAGCATAATTTTAATAGTAACAAATCTGGTGCGCCACAGTTCTTCACCATTTTGCAATATGTGCATATGGGTTAGATACAAAAGTGAAGCAATCCTTGCTTTTCCTAGTCATTAATCATTTATAGCACTCTTGTGGTTTTTTTCAGCGTGTTTGTATTAACAGCTTAGAGTTTAAGATGATTCTAGCCTAAGTCAATGTTCTTTATATACAGGTGATTCCTGTTTCTGGAAGAGTTTTATGATAAGTTTTTCCACAGTTGAACTCCTGTCCAGTGATTTTCCTTTGAAACAGTTGCAATTTTCATTTAGGGACATAAGAGTGGAGTCTTGGCTTTGGTTTCTTTCCTAGACTAGCTTTTTTTTCCCATCAGTTTTTTTTTTTTTTTTTTTTAATTTTTTTAAAGTGGTCTCTCTAGTGACTGCAGCTTGTCACTGATAGATAGGCAGCTCTCCCAAATTAAGTATTTAAATTTAGTCATGTTTAGTCATGTAAAGCAGATATTGCAGGAGTGTGCCAGAAGGAAAGGACTTACTCTGATACATCTGGTTCTGTTTCAGTATGGAAATTCTTGTAGGGTTCAAAAATAAGAACAAGAGGTAACAGAGAACACCAGTACAGAACAATTGTCCCTGGTTGTAACTTCTTGTCCTTTGTTCCAGAGGGGTAAAAATCCTTTTGGGCAGAGTTGATAAAATTTTTCGATAGAGCTAGTGTAGAAGGAGGGCTTCCTCAGACTTTCAATAATAATATTTTTTTAAAGAATACATTTTTCATTTTAAGTTCCACAGCATTTGTAGTTCTGTATTTGAATTTGCCTCACGTGAATTTGAACACACCGCTTACCCTTGCAAACTTGAGGCAGGGGAATATTTTCCCTGTGCAGGCTCTGTAGATGGAACATTCATGCTCCATGTGTGGAGAATGAGAAAACACATGGACACATTAGCTGGAATGCATCTGGCACAGCTCTTCCTTGGGGAGGTGGAGTGTTCCATAGCTGTGAGTTGTTTTCTTTTCAGAGTGGCAGAAAGTTGTTCCATATTTGTTCTTTTTCCAAGATGTTCTGGCTTCCCAAATTCTTCTTTTGCGACTTGAGAGCTGAATCCATCTTGTGCTCCACATGTGTTGTATCCCTGTTACCACAGAGATGGAAAGGTCATGATACTCCACCATTCATCGTTCATCAAAACAAAAGTGGGTAATGTCTTTACCTTGGAATATTTTCTTTGGAAGAGCATTGAAGGGCCTATAGATGTCTCAAGTTGACATCACCTAAAGTCAGAGCCTTTAGCAGTGTCTTTAGAGGCAGGCACGTTTTTGTCAGTCAGCTCCTTGGGTGCTGCCATCCTAACAACTCCATTTTTGAGGATAGTCCCTCTCTGTCTACATGATAAATTTGACAACTGTTCAGCATTGGGTTATTCAGTAAAATCCAGAAAGACAAAGACAAAGTTAATGTGTGCTCAGAGTGCTCTGTTCTCATGTCTTGGAGGGCACGGCTGCTTATGGCAGGGAAATGGAACTAAGAAGCCAGAAGTGTGACAGTAGCAGTTGTCCTCATTCCCTGTGAGTTCTAGATATGCCTCCACAAGACTTGTGTTCATTTTCTGTGGCTACAGACCAGGCATTCAGCCAGTGCATGTTTGTATAATACACTTTCACAAAGAAAAATAGTAAAAATTTACTTTAAGCAGGTTTATCTTTACTTTTGCAATGAGAATTCCCCTCCTTCATGGAATTACTATCTCAGAACCTTTCCAGTGGTCAGTGTCTGTCACAACCATTATTTTATTCTTGGGAAGGGTGTACTGCAGTGATGAAACTTGATTAAATAAGTAGAGGATCCTAGTGAGGAGGAGTGCTTTGGTGTGGAAGTGGAACCATGCTTTGTGGTCAAGTTTTGTTATCTGCTTGCAGCCTCAATGTCATTGCCTGCAAAGGAAATCTGATAAACCTGGATCTTCTGTGGTGGGTTGACCCTGGCCAGTGGCTAAGCCCCCACCCAGGTGTTGGCTCACTCCTCTACAGCAATACGGGGGAGAGAATCAAAAGGGCTGAAGTGAGGAAAAGCTTTGTGAGAAGCAAAGAAGGCCTTGGTGCTGTGCAAGCACTGCTGAGTGACAGCTCAAAGTTTGGTTTATTATCAGCACTGCTGCAGTCATGTATCTGAAAGACAGCACCATTCAGGCTGCTTTGAAGGAAATTCACTTCACTACAACTATACCCTGTACATTCTGTCCCTGAAAGTCTCCAAATTTTGTTACTTCACTGCTCCCAGAGTAAGTGGGGAATACCTGTTTTTTAAGCAAGTGAACACTTGCTTTAATCCTTCTTCTTAGCTAAACCCCCCAGGTTCAGAAGTGTTTGCAGCATGAGGCTGATTTCAGCAAAGGCATTTGTTCCTTTGCCTCAGTGCAGTTGGGCTGTCAGATTGTTTCACACTGCTTTCCTGAAGTGACCAAGCTGTTCCTCTTTTACTTCCTGCCCACTGAAACCAGACAGAATTACTTCTTCTTCCAACTCATCTCCAGGGCATTTCTTCACGAGTTGTTAAGAGACCTAGATGGTAGTGGTCTGTGGAGTTAGCTATTTTGCAAAAGCTTGAACACTGCACCAATGCAAGTTGTGGAGTAACTGGATGTATTCTTGATTCCTGAGTGAGGCAAGGTCTGTTTCCTATAAAACTGATACCAGTCTGTAAGTTTGGTTCTGTGATTGCATACTCAGCTAACCACTATGGTAAATCAGTATGTCCTCCTTCTGAAATAGATGACCCATTTATCCTACGTGACTCATTGCACCAAATGTTACCTCAGATGACTTGAAGTATCTGGAATCATTTTGAGTCCTTCTGGCAAGCGTTCCTTTGAGTGGGTCAACATTGTTCAGATTTGTTGTAGTAGTACTGTTCAGCACTTGAACTTCCCTGAATCCTCAAAAAAAGTGACATCAGATGTGTTTCGTGACAGTTGGGAAGCTCATTTTCAGTGATGTTGTGCAAGGTCTGCGGTCTCGGTTGGACGAGACATTTTGCATCAGTGCTATGGGGCTGTGCACTCTTGGAAATGGGTGGGCAACCTCACTGCCTAATACTGGATTGACAGGTAACATAATGTAGTCATTTCTCTTTTAATAAGAAAATTGGGTTTTGGGATAGGTACATGGAAATTCACTTGCCAGCAATTCACCCAAGTGAAGCTTCAAACTTTCATATTTAAATTTGAGATGTCTGGTTCCTAAGCCATGAGCAGCAGATTGTAATTAAAATGTAGAAAGTGGGATATCAATCTGTTTTTCTTCCTACAGCAACTGGAGGCTCTTCTGCTCCTTAATGAGTTCGCAGCCAAATGTTCTTGGACATGTTCCCAATTACATCAGGGTGTCTGGCCATATTTATGTTCTGGTTCCACTGTTGCAAATCTTTCTAGCCCAAGGAAAGACTGTGTATGTCACTGGTTATCCATTTCTTTTTATATGGGTGAGGAAATTTTGATATTTGGACCCTCTGCTATTTTTGTTTTGTGTGAAAGAGTAGAGAAGATTCAAGGCCTTGCTTACCCTTGTGGTCTTTCATGTGTGTTTATGTACCTTATTTTTCAATATTGGTTGAATGCATTTCTTATTGTATCTTAGAATGTTCTCCAGACTCAGGTGACAAGGTGTTCAGCACTGCATGAACACTGCTTAGGTTCTGGTTCTTGATCAGTGAACTTCCTGTAGAGTTATTCCGTTGCTGTTGTTTCCTGATGTTATGTGTGGACTGTAGAAGACTGTTTCAATCCCAGTAGTTTGTCTTATTCTGTGTCAAGTAACTGAACTGTGAGGCTTTCTATGAGTTAGGATCCATATTAGATCATTTAATTTACATCCTGGTAGGAATTCAGAGGCATGTAAGAGTGTTCCTGGCTGATGTTTTCTTCAAAACTACTACATAACCAGAAGTGCTACTGGAGAATCACCATGTAGTGCCTGTCATAACACTGAATTCTCCTGCATCTTCTATATGTGGCCTACACAAGAAAACCACAAAACTAAAGAGAATTATCTGTTAAAGGAGCTCTGTTACTAGGCCACAGTTGAGAGCAGGTTATGGCACGAATGGTTTTCTGTGGCAATAGTACTGATTAATAAAAATGGCATTTGTAAGAGTTTATCTGCATGGGGACACAGAGACTTAAACCCTTAGTGGGGATATTGCAGTTGGATGTAAGTAGCTGTAGTGCTGTCATTTTTGGTGTTCAGTAATTAACCTTTCACTGAGTATAAAATGGGGTTGTCCCTGTTTTGACAGGTCATCTGTCTTTGGCTAGAAGTGTTGTGATACTATGATGGAAAGTATTTTATAAGTTGAAACATTAATTTTGTGTTCTGACATCTGGCACAAGGAAAATGTCATTTGAGAGCAGCTGTTAGGCTGAAGAAAAATTAGTAGTCAAAAACATGAAAATTAAGTTTCTCTTCAAATATGATGGTCCAAGATAATGATGTATTTAGGAGGCAAAAAAAAAAAAGAAAAGTGGGAGTGATGAGCTATTAGCTTCTGTCTCTGTGAGTCACCTATGACAGAAGAGCCTCGTGGACACTTTTTCTTACACCTCATGATGTGGCCACAGCTGGATCATACCCAGTGTTTTGCCCTGAGGTTCAGGGCTACATCTGCAGTTGGTGTGGGATAGGTGTTTTATATCACACTAATGAAGCACCCCAATCAACATGGCAGCTGTCATTGTGAGATTTGGAAATAAAGCTTTGTTTTATAGGAACTGTAGTAGTAGATGATGCAGATGCTACTCCTTTATATAAAGTTACCAGAAGTAAAATGTTTCAGACCTGCAGCTGATGTGATTCTGTTCCTGTAACAAAACAAATTCAGTAGCCACTGTCAGATCTGTGTGTGCGTGTGCTGGTGCAACTTAACTAAAAGAATCCCACCTATTAAAGTTTGTAAGGTCAGGCTAATTTGGGGAAAATGAAAGCTGAGGGTTGTTATCTTATAGTTCCTTCCTACTTGTGAGTACCTAAGCACTGCATATTAAATCTGAACCTTACATTTTTGCTTCTGTTACTTTCTAGATTTAAAACAGTTCCTTCTTGCATTCCTTCCACTTGACTCTCCTTAAGAATCATGGAATCCTAGAATGGTTTGAGTTGGAAGAGACCTTAAAGGTTGTCTATTTCCCATACCACCACCACAGATAGGGACACCTTCCACTAGAGCAGGTTTCTCTAAGTCCCATCCAACCTGCCCTTGAACACTTCCAGGGATGAGCCTCCACAGCTTCTCTGGGTAACCTATTTTCACCATCCTCACAGTAAAGAATTTCTTCCTAATATCTAATCTGAATCTGCTCTCTTTCAGTTTAAGGCCATTCCCCATGTCCTCTCCCTACATGCCCTTGTTAAAGGTCCTTCTCCAGCTCTCTTGTAGCCCCCTGGGGTACTGGAAGGTGCTGTAAGGTCTCCCTGGAGCCTTCTCTTCTCCAGGCTGAACAATCCCAACTGTGTCTCCAGAGGAGAGATGCTCCAGCCCCTGGAGCACCTTTATGACCTCTGGAATCACTCCAACAGGTCCGTGTCCTTATGTTGAGAGCCCCAGAGCTGGATGCTGTATTCCAGCTGGGATCTCAGGAGAGCAGAAGAGAGGAGCAGATTCACCTCCTGTCACCTGCTGTCCACTCTCCTTTTAATGCAGCTCGGGACACATTTGGCTCTCTGGGCTGCAAGTGCTCATTGCTGGGTCATGTTGAGCTTCCCATCAATCAATACTCCCAAGTCCTTTCTCCTCAGGGCTGCTCTCAATCCATTTTCTGCCCTGTGTTTGTGCTTGGAATTGTATGTGTTCATTTTAAAACAGGAAAAAGATGCCTGCTTTGTGGCAAAGATTAGTCTTCAAAAATAAGAGTCCAGATCTTCTGTTGCAAATATGTGAACTTGGTATAGCTAGAGCTGTCTTCTGGTGCTGTGCTTGCTTTTCCTCATGGGATGGAAAAATCTTTCCAGAATCGTCCTTTTGTCTCAAAACTGTCCTCTCTGTGCACTTCTCATGGGTCTGTGTGTTGGTGAGCCCTACGCTGAAATGCAGTTATCAGCCAGCTCTGGGAAGTGCTTTGCTTACTGTTTTGCAACATTGCATTCCCTGTTAATTAGATATATCCGACTCTCTGGTGCCTTTGAAACAAGTCAACGCTTGAGAAGACACATTTGGTCTTGTACAGTGACAGTATTTCTCATCAGCAGAATTTTCAGGTGATAATTCACACTGGTAATCTAATTTTGTCGTTTTTCAGAGGTAGAATGTGGCAGGGATAAGATTGTTCTTGTAATCTGAGTATTTACTTGAAGTCCTTCTGACAGGGTCTAAATGATGTTATACAAACTGTTGTAATTTTTCAAGCAAAAAATATATGTTCCACTCAGTGCTTGGGCACAGGGAAAGTGTGTACTTTCACATAGCTTTTGAGAAGCCATTTGCTTGATGCTTTTTATTTTGAGATACAATAGGCACGAAAACATTGTCTTTCCTTTTGGAATGATCTTTCCAATCACTTTTTATGAGACATTTCATTTCAGAGCTCTTTACTTTTTGCCTGAATTTGAACTCTGTGACTTTTTCCCTCAAAGACAGCCACTTGTTCAGACCATTGGATATGGTCTCATACATATACATACACATACAAGTGTGAGCTTCAGGGGAAAGTCTCATTGTTTGCCTTGGAAAAATGTCTTTGTCCAAGAGTTTACACATCTTTTACAACATAAGATCCAACCCCAAACTTGGTGTATGCTTATTCCACCCTGTATACCCAACTACTACTAATTTACTCTCCCAAACAGACCAGATCTAATATTTTTGTTAGCATATGCATCAATTTTGGAAGAACTTGTTGAACTCAAGACACTGTCTCTGTAAAATAATTTTTCCCTACTTGAATCTTAGAATAAGCAGTAGAAAAATAAGAGTGATGATGGGTTGAACTGAATAGCAACTGAGTGATGTATTTCATGGTTTGTATTCCTGCTTCATTGTAAGGGTGTTAATGGCTGAGAGCTGAAGGGAGTGGGGAGAACCTGGTGGACTGACACAGTGTGCACTACAGAAACCTCATTTCCTTAGGAAAGCAGCTGGGGGAGGGTGAAGAGATCCTGTTAGAGCAGAAGAGCTCAGGGTCAGGAGGTGATGAGATCACTGAGCTCTGATGGGTTTTTGGGAAGGAGGTAGATGCAGTACAGAACTGTGCAAGTATTCAAAGCCTACAGTGCAATAACACTGGTGTCTCACACCAGACTGCTGTGGAGCAGGTGCTACAGAGACAGGAAAAACTGTTCAGAGCCATAGACTGAGATTCTGGGAGGGATCAAGACCTTTAGGAATTCAGGCATCAGTAACTTGGTGCTCACAGTGTGACTTTTTCTTCCTCCCCTCATCCAGATTTTTTTTTGTAGTTTTTATTACTTTGTTTTTTGACTTTTTTACTCCCCCTTAATTTAAATTCTTATTGAGCACTTTTTAAAATGCAAATGGAACCACAGTATTAGGAAGCTGCTTCAGGCTTTTTGTAGAGGATTTAGTCTGCAACTTTCCTATATTCTTTAGGCCCTGAAAGGGCTTATTAAAATTTCAATTTCCTGATCAGATATATGGGTTTTCCAAATGAATAATTTATTATGGTACTGTAGATGGCACTTCAAATGAAATTGCTTTGAGCATCATTTCATTTTTTGCTTTGTCATGTCACTCTCATTTTCCCCTAGGATGTCATAAGAAGGAATCTTTCTTTGTATTGGCTTTATGACCTTGTTTATCAGTGTTCACACAAGTGTGAGTGAGGAGGATTTCAAAAAACCCCTAAACCATATTATTACCATTTTCAATAGAGCACAGTAGCATATTTCCCTATTCAGTTGAATGTGCCAGAATTTTGTTTAGTATTTTTATCTGTATTGTGCCTCACATAGATCTAATTATGACTTTTTCTGGCTAGCACCAAACACGATTAGACACTTCCAGAAGTTATTTTGTGTATCTGAACAAATGGTGTACAGTCAGTAAAATGATAAATGTGGAATTCCCACCCCATGGCCCCAGATTATCTCTGTATGCTCTGCTCCTTGGAAAAAAAATTACATAATAGGAAAAAAACCCCCAAACCATAGTAGAAGATAAAACATGACTGTACTTAAATAGTAAACCAAGTGTTTCAACATCTTCATGTTTTAAGTATTGCATTGCAAACTTATGTTTTACATAAGTTACATTGCAAACATTACAAACTTACATTGCAAACTTACATTTTAAGTATTGCATTTAGACCTGAATCTTCTTATTCAGGAATCCTGTAAATAAATACTGATACAGAAGAACTGTTGTACGTAGTCTTCTTTACCTATTATAGTCCTATAAAGTGATTTAGAAAAATAAGTTTTAGCACATGAACAGATTTCAAGAGAAAATGTAGAAAGCCTTTTCATGGAGTTGTTTCTTTGCTGAATTTTAGAGTATGAATAACTTTCCTGTATACTCCACAAAATCAGATTACAGTAACAGCTACTTACATCTCTGCAGTGTAAATACCTGAAATCTGATTCTAACCTTGCCATCTGTGTTTGGTTAAAAAAAACAACCATACAAAAAGTAAAAAAAGGCATAAGAGAAATATTTGCACAGGCTGTTTTTTTAATGTATTGAAGTTTTGTATGCTGTAATGGGTGCTGATTAAAATGTTGAAATAACAATAGTGAAAATGTAAAATTGTTTTGGTAAAATTAGAATCTTACAGTTATGTTCAGGAAGTTTCAAAGTGGAGCTTTTTTTATTCATTTGATATATCAGTTAAAGATAATTCCGGAGGATGGTTGTAGAAGGAAGATAACTTATTGAAAACAGTAATCATATTTAGTAAATAGGACAGGGTTATTTTTAAAGTTGGGCAAATAAACATAATTTAGAGCTGAGAAGCTGCCTAATTTTTTTTTAAACATTTAAGACATTGATTCAGAGTACAAAGCTGAGTATGATTTTGGCATCCTGATTTTTATACCTTCCTTGAAAATAAATAACAAAAATTTTCTCCAAGACAGTTGGGAAGTCTGTTTCAGTTTGGTGTGTTCAAAAGACTGTTTGTTTAATATAGAGTGTTTATTTTGAAGTCTGGTCTTCCCTTCCTATGCAGAAGCTGGCAAAAGTGATTTGTTTGCAAACAAGAAGGGGAATTGTCAGTGAGCAGGAAACTTTCTCCCTGCCAGCTGCCCAAGCTTTTTTCAAATTTCTTGAATATTATGCCTACTGTTGGGTAGGGAGTTACTTGAAAATTTTTTAACATTCATTGTTGTTTTCTTGTCTGATTTTTTTTTTAAGGCTTTTGCAAAAGCACCTTACTGTCCACCCAGCAAAAATACAGTGTTTGTCCAGGAGTGTGTTATGTCCCAAACTTCTGTCTGGAAGGAAGAGTCCTGAGGTGCAGCTGTTCCAGCCAAGCTGCATTCATTGTATCAGTAACTTATCTAGATAAAATACTGTGGGAGCTGGAATCCTGCTGAAAGGTGGGGGATGATGGTATGAAAATGGTTCTTCAGGAGCAGCTGGCACTTGATAGGTGAGGGCCAGAAAAGCTTTTTAAAGGACAGCTCGTGCTGTTGCAGAAGTTCCCACTCGAGCTCTTAAAGATGAGAGGCAATGGCAGCAAAATCAAGTTTTTACAGAACTTTGCAGAGTGACAGTGAGTTCATTGCCACTGGTCACTGAGGTTTTGTTCTCAAAAGTGGCTTTCAGCATGAGGCAGCACTTTGCAGGACAGTTTTCCAAGGACAGTACAGACTTTGTGGCATTTGGCACGTTTCTTCAGAAGGATTGGATGCTGGGGGAGGCTTGGCTGACCAAATCCCTGTGTGCAGCCTCAGCCAGTGCTGCTGTGCTGTAGCAGCTGAGCAGCATTAGAGGGACACTGCTGCTGCAGCTGAATAGGCCTCTAACCTGTGGTGATGGCAACATCCCTATTCATTCCCTCTTCTTCCTCCTCATTCTGCTTCCCTTTTCTTCATTTCCTTCCTCTTCTGCTTTTTATGATATTTATCTGTTTTCATTTCACTTGGCACTGGTACAACTTCAGTGGATGAAGTTCATCCCTAAATGTGAACTTTAGAGTACCAGTGGCTAACCTCCCTTCAGCAGAAACACCAACTTTAGTGGATTTGGTGGAATGAGATATGGCATGTTTTGCCATATTCTCACTTTACCTTAGTTAAAATACAAGCTAGAATATTTTCTCTCCTTTATTTACAAAGCATAGAAATTGTTTCTGATAGCCAGGAGCAAGGGAAATGCTGGCCTGCCTAGGAGATTATCTATTGCAATAGTGGGGAGGATGATCCTGCAAGTAAGGTGCCAATCTATGATTTGGGAGGTAATGATTGAGCCTGGTTCTTGTACATCCCTTTCTTTGTGCTCTGCAAATTACAAAAGTACAAAAATCAAATAAATACCAAGGCAATTCAGGATTTTGGACCATCCCAAGTATTTCAGGTCCTGACTGCAGTGCCAGTACATTTGGGGCACGACTGGAATGCTACTTGGTTTTTTTTCCCTGCTAAGTTCAACAAATTTTTCCTGTTTACAAAGCAAAGAGCCTGAAGGTTGCCTTATCCCATTATTTGCTGCATCCTTGATGATGCTGCCAACCTCCAGAAGGGCTGCCATTCAGGTGCCCAGGATTGTGGGATTGTTGTGTGCGTCGCTTTGACCTGGTTCAGATGAACTGACTCTGAGCTGTGCCAGTTGTACCAAGAGTGTCCATGGTCACTGTGGGAAGCCTGTCTTCATTCCTAAACATGCCAGCATTTTGTCTAACCTTTTGTGGCCACAGGCTGCAATAAAGTCTTTATTCTCTTGAATAAATCAGAATTAAATGCTCTTTATATAAACTTCCATGTCCAGGCTATTTCAGACTTTAAGATGCAAATGGCCTGTGATGTGCTGGTGGGGGTTGGACAGATTTTGTGAGAATTTCATGTATTTTAGGCCTATCAAAGAAACATTTTTCTTTCTAGGTGTTTAATATTTGTTCTCCTTTGGCTTCTTGTTCCCTTTTGTTTCAGCACTGACTTCTGTATAGGGACTGAATTAAAATGGGGATATCTTCTGTAGTATTTTCTGTCTTCTGGCATCCAGATTTCTGTAGTGATGTTTATAAAGGTACAGAGAGGCCTCAGGTACATTTCTGTTCCCAAGATGGAACATGAGTTGTCTTCATGCTTCCATGAAAAGCATTTCCAAAACACCTAAAAGTGACAAGAATCCTGAATAGTTTAAAACTTCTGCAAGGTTCAAGTTATGAACCTTGCTATGAAAAGAATTTTACTTCAGAGCAGATTTTAGTGATGCCTTTAGCACTGGGTCCTGTTTTGAGAAGGATCAGAGGTTCTGTGCTCTGCCACCTGCCTGTGCATCTTTCACACTGACAGTGTGTTCCTAACTCTGAACATGTAAAGTTGTACTTCTGAATACTTGAAATTATTTCTTACCTTTACATCTACAGTGATAGTTTTAAACTATTTTCCATGGCATAACTACTGATGTTCTTTGTGATCTGTTGTGTGTTTCTTCTTCAGGCCTGAAAATTATACCTTTGGTGATGTGTTACAAAAGTGCTTCCATTCAAAGCTTTGCATGTTAACAATATTTAGTGCTCAAATGCATTTTTATCAGGGTTTGTGAGTGAAAAGACAAGAGTGTATCACAGTCCTCATTAATTTGGAATGTAAGTTACATGAACAGCTTGCTTCTGGAATTTCAAGGGCGAGCAAGAGATGGCATGTGACCTTTCATGGGGAAAGATTTATATAAGAAGGGAGTTTAGGGGACTAGGGTTCAGGAACCAGCAAATTATGCCAGAATTTTAATGTGTTGCATGTTTGTACTGTTTAAAGAAGAAGTTGGGAAAAGGAGAAGGAGAAAGAGGGCAGATCAGAAGAAGTTAGCTGGAAGAAAAGTTGCTTTTCCCTTGCTAGCTTAAGGTATAGACTGCTTGTTCAGAGTTCTTACAGGCTGAAGTCTGGGATTTGGTCTTGGCAATTCACTTTGTGTATGTACTATACATGGGCAAGAATGTAGTGTCTAAAAATTTGAAGCCTAATTTATTTTGTGGTCAAATGTGATTCTTAATGGATTAAGGAGTTAAGCCCTCTTAAAGGCAGCATAACTGTTGGATGAGGATGCTAATGATTATTTCAGGCTGGTACCTTTAGTGAAAATGGAAATGCAATTTGTTGCTGTAGGTGCTGAATTACAGTTGTGAAAAATGGCTGCAATGTTTTCACAACTTCTGTACTTCACTTTATTTGACAAAACTTTACAATAAAATGGAAGAAAAAAATTGGAAAATATCTCAGTGGAAATGCAGGAATACTTTTGCTTTTGTAGGAATGACTATTAAGATAACAATACGAGTGTTTAATAACAATAATAATATAATGGCAGTAGTTTTGTTGGAAATATGTCTCTTGTTACTGCCAGGCATGTTTTGTATATGTAATTAATAATGAGAGCAATTCCTGTTTTATGTGGAGACACTGTTAATGTGCAGTGATTACCCATGTTCTGCTCACACACAGAAATACTGCATTAAGTAGATTGTTGTCTGAGTGATGTCTGGCGTGCATCTGAGTTTAAGTGGTTTAAAAAACCTCCAGAAGCTTCTGTCTGACTGGTCAGAATTCAGTGAGCAGTGCTAGCCATGGCCTTTCCACCATGGTTTTGGGCAGCTTGCATGTTATTTGAAAGGCCTCCAAAAGAAACCTTCTTTCCTTGCTGTTCCAGAGGCTCTTCCTGGTGGCTGTGGCTATCTGAAGCATTGACGCTACAATGAACTATTTTTCCAGTTCAAAAACGAGGTGTCAGTGTTAATGAGTGGCAGTTCACAGAATCATTTAGGTTGGAAAAGACCTTAGAGATCATCAAGTCCAACCTCTGACCCAACACCACAGTGCCAAGCAGACCACGGCACTGAGTGCCACCTCCAGTCATTCCTTGAACTCCTCCAGGGATGGTGACCCCACCACCTCCCTGGGCAGCCCATGCCAGTGTCTAATCACCCCTTCATGAAGAAATTCTTCCTAATGTTCTTAAAACCTCTGAAATCTTGGTAGGTCTGTAAAGCAGATACTATCAGGCACAAACTGAGGAGGTTGCTACTGGTGTTTATTGTGTGCATGTTTTTAATGTGGTGTCACATTTGTTTAATTAGCTTTAGTTAATAGGAATTTCACCAGGACACTGAGGGAATGTCCTTTTAGTGTTAAGAATTAATAAAAGGGGCTTGAAAGAAGACTAGATACAGAGTGAAGGGAATGTGGTCAAAATCTGAAGTTATTAATGGGAAAATCTGAATCACCTTGATCATTTTTTTCCTCATGTGGCTTCAATATTTTTGCAAAGTTGTCAGTAGCTATCAGTAGCATATATTGAAACAAATGATAGTTGTTGAAATCCCATGACCTGATCATTTTCTGTTTCTTCCTGTCGTGCTAAAGCAGTCAAGAATGCAAATTCACTTGGGTGTTGAGTTGCAGCCACCTCTTGAATAATCTGTTATCTTCAGACACAACTGCTCTGCTGAAAGTTGGATGATTTAATAAAAGTCAGCTGAAGGCAGATAGTGTCCACACCCCCTCACCCCAAACCATGGGATTTAGAGACTTACTGTAATTCTGCTGTTATTTTGCTGGTTGGATTGAAAAATGTCAACAGAGAATCAACAGTAATTGCAGTATAAAGTATTGGGAAAATGTGGTGAGCATATGGTACTGGATTGGGTTCATTATTAAAGGAAGTGCAGCTGCTGGGTCTTCTCTTGCACAGGAGATTCTTTCAAGTGCTCTGGGTCTAAACTTTTCCCAAAGAAGGCAACTTGCAGTTCAGTAACTTTTGTAATTGAAAAGAATAATTTTATTTATTTTTCAAATTTATCAAGTTACAATCAATTCTACCTCGTGATTGCAAATGTAGAAAACTCTGAGAAGATGCTGAAGAATTGCCCTAATTTTGAAGAAGTGCAGATTCATTTAAAAATGAACAATCCAACCAAAAAAACCAACAATCCCGCAAGCCAAACCAAATTTTAGTGGAATGGAAGGAGTGTTTCCTACTTATCTGTATTGTATTCAACTGAAATAATGTGAAATAGTTAGATTTTATGCATTATAAGTAGATTTGTAAATCTGTATCACAGGACTTTTCTGTTGAAGGATTAACAGTGCTCCTTCTGTTGGTGTTTTTATTTTTTTACTCATATCTGAGGGATGTGAATACTTTTCTAGTGCTCATATCTTGAACACAGAGCTATTCACTTCCCTTTTTTCCCCCTTTAAAATGTTGCATTTTTATGATACATCCTTCATGTTCCATGAACTTTTTGAAAATTTTAGCCTTTGTATTTAAGTCAATGGTTTCCTGAAGATTCAGCTTTACTGCTGTGGGCCTTAAGTTTGACTGTTTAATACCTGGAATGCTTGTGAGGCTTCTGTGAGCTGTTCTGAACAGGATCCTCTTCTAAATTTTTTGAGAACTCAGATACCAAATGAGTTGGGGCTGAACTAGGGGTAGATAGAAAGCATTTTTGGTTTTCAGGTGTTTTCCCACCAGTGGAGACAGGCTGCTTCTGGGGACACAAGGAGGGACATGGTGCTGCACTTCTTGGAGGGAGCTGCTCTGTGGGATATGTGGAGTGGTTTCTCTTTGGTCCCAAAGGTGACCTGAAGTGCAAGTTCAGGCAGGATAAGAAGTTTGTGTGGCTTTCAGAAAATGGTCATCAGCATGTAATTTTCTTCAGGTAAATTCCTATGGGGGTTTAGAATCCTTCTTGAGAGCAAAATGGAATTACATGCAGTAAACTCTAACACTGGTGGCCAGCATTAGTGGCCTTCTAAGGAAAGCAACCTATAAAACTTGATAATCTTTTGACATAAAGGAGAGAATATTAAAAACTTTTAAAAGTGTACATCTCTCAATTCTGAATTAAGAGCTTCCTATACTGTAATGTAGGGAGAGTCTTTGTAGCAGTCAAGTAAAAAGAGAACTAGAAGGATTGATAGCTTCAGAACATGATGAAGTAGAAGAAATTTTGAGCTACTTTCCTGGATGTCATTATTTATGAGTGTAGTTAAGTATGCGTCAGAGGTCTCAGTCTTTTGTAAACTGAATTCAGAGTTTAAAAAAGTCACCTGTGTTCTCACAGAGAAACTTAGGGAGCATATACATAGCAGGGACTGTTTGCTGCTGTAACTCTTTGATACTTCCTTTTCCCAAAGTCTGGATGCCTCTGTTCAGCTTGGTCCTTCTGCCCTGTCTTGCAGGCTGAGCTCTGCCTGGAGGGTGTTTGTGCTCACCCCTGCCTTGGGTGCATTTGTTTGCTGTCTCTTCTTTGTGCTGCCTGCCAGCCCTAGAACAACTGGAGGAAGAAGAGATTTGACAGAGATATGACTTAGGATAAGCAGATAACGTGGTAATTTAGACTTGAACTCAATGAGGGGAGAAGTTCTGACCCTGAGTCAATGAAGGAGCAGCTCCTTTATGCAGTCACCTACTCCACAGTCACTACTACTCTCTCCATAAAGGAATGGAAATGCTTTGATAGAGTACATGAGGGGAGCACTTAACAGTGGCATCAGTGGCTGGTGACCCTGTTCAGTTGTTACAGTCTAGTAGAGAGCTCCTTTTCCTTACAAAAACTGTAGCTGGAGCCATGTCTGTATTTGTTCCTCGGGTTCTGGCACATCCTGGCTCTGCCTTCTGAGCATCTCTGCAGCTCCTCTATAACGTGATACTTCTTTGGCTTTTAGCTTGCTGCCCTCATGCACAGAGCTCCCAGCTAAGCCCAGGTGACTGCAGTCCATCAGCAGGCTGCCCTTGGCAGTCACACTGTGTGCTACCTTGGGGGTGAGATTGCTTTTGGGAGTTTTACTCTTGATTGTTTGTATGGCCATTGTACCAAGAACATCTGTTCTGAGATTATTCCCAAGAGACAGTTCCAGAATGTTAAGTGTAAATATGCACAAAATGGAGAAAACTTACTAACTTCCTACTAACCCATCAGACAGGTTCTGCCCAAATGCCTTGTAAGGTGTTTTGTGGGTTTTAAGATAGCAGCAAACTCAAACTGTAAATTAGCAGGAAGCTTAGAGGAAGCCTTTTTTTTTTCACTGTAACACTGATTTATGCTAGCAGACTTGAGTTGTGTCAGACTGAAAATGGTTTTTTATGGTAAAGCCAGGGGAGTAATGTATTCATTGCTGCTGCCTGGGTGTCTGCAGAGGAGGCAACACATATGGACTGCTACTAGTAATACATAAATTGGACTGCTTCATAACATCAGAGTACGGTTTTGAGAAGAAGATCTTTGAGAAGATTTTCTTTGATGAGAAAATGTTTAACAATTTTAATGCTTAATCTCAACATTCTGTGATACAACTTTAGAGAAAAGATGATTCAGTTAGATAGGATGGGTCAGCTATTAAAAGCTATTTTAAATGGTTGCAAATTTAACTTTGCCACTGATCTGTGGACAGACTGAAGAATGAGACACCCTGGAGAGCAGCCCTGTGGAAAGGGACCTGGGGTCTTTGAAGTTACAGCTTCTTCAGGAGGGGGAGAGGAGGGGCAGGCACTGATTTCTTCTCTCTGCTGAGCAGCACCAGGACCTGATGGAATGGCCTGAAGCTGAGTTAGGGGAGGTTAGGTTGAATATCAGGAAAAGGTTTTTTCAGGATTTCCTGCAGGATTTCAGAAAGTGAAACCCAAAATTTCTGTTTGTACGTGCATTCCTGTACCATTCAGGATGACGCAGCGCTACAATTGTGGTGTATTTGTGGTGTTTCCAAAATTTATCTATAGCACTGTTGCTTCCAAAAAAAGGAACATGTCAAAATAGAGGACAGTTGCATCAGGAAAGTTACCAGAAATTTTCAGCTTTTCTTCATGTCTTTCTGTGTGGAAAACCACTGCTGACTTGTCCAAGGAAACCAGTGAGAAATACTGGCAGAGAGGTAGTGTGTCCTGGATTAATCATGTTCTAATTTGCAGCTTTATTTCAATCTGCAGGCTTCTTTTGGAAGACTGCTTCTTGAGAAATTATTGCTTTCTTTTTTAGATATCACATTATCCATTGTATTAAACTCACTGCTGTCTGTAGAGAGAGACTGAAATTGTCAATAATCATTTGTCACTTTGAAAACGTGCATGAGAGGCATAGGCTGGATGCAGCTTGTAGCTTCATTTCCTCTAGTGATTCCTTGTGTTACTGCTGGAAAATGTTAAGATTGTATTTATTATATGACTTGCAAGATACATTTGAGGAGTGTGTTCTGCCTCTTGTGGCAAAAAACTTACTAATATTGGGTATATTTTGAAAATATTCTCAAATGTATGGTGATTTGAATTCCACCAGTTTGCCTTTAAGTAATTGAGTTTTATCTTTCAGCAGGACCAACTGAAGGTTTGGGGAAAATAATACAAAGATTTCCCCAGAAGGACTGGGAAGACACTCCTTTTCCACAGGGAATAGAGTTGGTAAGTTTGCATTACATTTTGCAATTTGTAGAATTTCTTTCAAGTGCAGTTGGGAGATACATCTGCCTTCATGTAATGGTCTGTATTGTTTAACCCAACAGGGTACAGGTAGAAATTAGTGAGCACAGGGGATAGATAATAGATTTAAGAACAACAATTTTGGCTAACAGAAGATAATTTGTTCTGGTATGCACAGCTAAGTAAATATTCCTAGAATATAGAAAATGTCTGCTGCAAATTTATAAACTGTGTGTTTAAAAGAAATGCTTATTTGTGCCCCTATGTTTTTGTGAGCAGCCTTCAGATGGGAGATGACTTCTCATTGTCATGTTCAAATAATTACAAATGCATATTTGTATAATGTAGAATTAAAAAGAAATTAATATAATATCCCAATAAACTGGATTTATTAAAATGGTCAGCAAGGCTGGTGTGCAGGGATCTGTTTTAAACAGAGAATTCCCAAGGTGCTGCTTCTCTTTCCATTCCTTGGTCTCTTCTTGTGGGATGCAATGAAAAGGTGTCTCTCACTCATTTGGGTCAGGGATTCATTCAACATCTTGCCTCTAAAAATCCTGAAGAGAAACAAAGGACTGTGGTCATATTCTGAAATGAGGTTTCTGAGAAGTCAGAGTGAAACTTTTACTGGTGTGAACTTAGCAACTTCTGGGACAGGATGAGCTATAGGAGGAGATGGGCTCTAGGAAATGTTGCAATAGGAGTCTCTGTGCTGTGGGGCACAATCAGCTGCAGAGGACAAAGACACCAACTCTTCACTGAGTTTATTGCACAGGTACAGCCAACAGAGCAGGCTTTTCTCAATCTGGCACCTTTCAGCTCCTTCCTCTGTGCCACTGCCACGTGCTGTGCTCTCATGAAGGACAGGGAAGGGGACTGGTGTTGACTGCTCTCTCCCTGAGAGGTGCATTCGTTCCCTGTGCTGGTGTACGCGGCCACGCGCTCATTTTCTCTGGCTCTGTGGTTTCATTTCTTCACAGCCTGGCACCAGCCTGAGGTTTCAGGGCTTGCCATGCCCTGGTCTTTGGGGTGAGCACGATTTCTCACCCACGTGATAGAATTGCAGCCTCTCGGTGCACTTGCATAACAGCAGGTTTGGCAATGCTGAGCTCTGCTGAAATGGGGAAGCTCCAAGGTTCAAGCAGGAGGGTTGATCTTGCCTCAGACAACCCCAGAGGCTGAGTCCTGGTAAGATTCACTCTGTCCCACAGATCTTCCTGACCTCGTGCAGAGAAAGCAACAGGTCTGACTACCTGTGAAGATGTGAAAAAGGCATAGCTTCTCTTGAAGCAGTGAATCTTAATCTGTGCCCAGGTGTTATCTCCCATTTAAATTTAATTATAGGATTTTAGCACCACAAGAAACACCTTTCTAAAGGAAGATTTTCTTTTAATGGGAAAAAAAACTTATTTCTGTATTGATTCTCAAATGACTCATTAGGCAAAGCCATTAAGACATTAAACGTTCCAAATAAAACAAAATCTGACAATTTAAGAACATCGATTCAGCCAGTTGGCAAAATCAATCAAGTTTTGATCTGCTTTCCAAGTGTGGTAAATAAAATTTTAGTTAATGAAGATTGAGGAGTTAGAGGTACTGCAAAGATCAAGTACTAAAGTAAACCACTTATGAAAGTCAGATTTTGGCAGGAAGTTTTTTTTCAAAGTTTTGGATGAGTCTAACAAGAATCAACATTAATTCATGGAAAGGAAAGAAGAAAAGCTGTATTACCATGTTCTGTCACCTTAAGGGCAGATTTAATATCAATAAGGGGGTAATAGGCAAACCTTAAGGAAAAACAGATGGAGAAAAAGGTAAGAACAGAGTAGCTGACAAATGTATGAGACTGAAGAGAGACATATTTATTAATAGCACTTAGCTCTATGAGAAGTTTGAGTTAATAGCCTCTTAAATGTACTTCCTCTTCTTTGAAAGGTCTGTATGAAAGTGTATGGTTTTTGTTAAATGGAAAAAAAGCCATGGTTTGTATCTGAAAAACATGTCAGGCTCTCTTCACTGTGTTCTCATGAAGGAAAAAGGCCAAAGCTTTTCATGCTTAATGATAGGATTGAAGGGAGATTTGCTGTGTGAATCTTGTCTTCTGTCAAAGGTGGTTCTCCTGCTGTGAAAACCTTCAGCTGATTACCTCAGTGTGCCACTGACTTCCCCCCAGCCCTCTCAGCTCTTTTATGAATTCTTTGCCTGAGAATTTAGACATTTGTGGCAATTTTCTATTTTTTTTTTCCAATAAGATAGATTGAAGGGGGTAATTTGTATTGACATGTAATGGGTGATACATCCACAGGTCACAGGATCAGAAAACAGCCCAGGTTGGAAAGGACCTGGAAACGTGCTTTGGTCCAGCCTTTCATGGGAAAGGAGGCATAGCTGAGATTATCCTACCACCTTCCACCCTGTCCAGTGTCTTCTCAAAAACCTCCAGCAGTGAGAACTCCACTATCCCTAAATGATCTATCAGTTATGTCTTATTCATGTTATTAATAGCATTTTATGAAACAAGACAATGGCATTTTATGGGACAAGACAAGTGGAAAAGACCTGTGCACACCCCCACCCCTCAAACCTTAGTGCTTTAAGATGGAAAATGCCTTCTGGAAACCCTTGTGGTCTCTGTAGCTTGTAGAGATGCCGTTAGTCCAAGCTCCAGACAAAATGAGAGATGAAAATCCTCTGGGAGTTTTTGAGGGCTCTTTTCTTTGCCAGCCCTTCATGCCCCCCATCCTTGTGGCTTGAATTCATGGGATCAGATTTCTGAGACATAATTAAGGCAATGTAATGAGTGGAGTTGTGTGGGTAATTTTAAAGTTAAATAAGAAAACCACATCAAATGATATTTAACAAAATCTTTTGAGCCCAGTTTTGATAAACAGGCACCCATGGGATGAACTGAGACTACTGGACCTGCCCTTGACTGAGTGAAAAGGGATCATTTTGAGAACATCTTCTTTAGGAATGATGATTCAATTTCCCTTTCACTTTGACTGTATTTTGTAGTTTTGGTAGTTTGACACAAATATACAGAGAACTGGGTCATTATAAAATGTAATTGCAGTCTGAACTTCACTGAAGGGTGTTGTATTTGGTGTATGTGTGTTCTGGATTAAAGGATTAAGAGTTACTCAAACTGTGTCTGTTTTTATAGAGTAGTGTGATAGCTCTGTTCTGGTCACAAACACCTGAGATTGGGAGTAAATATATTGACCAGAATTCAACAGAAATATATTCTATTCAAGTCAAGTACTTTAATCTGACTTGTTCAATAAATTGTGTGTTTTCTGGTTGTCAGTGGTGAGGAAAGCCATGAGTCTCTGCTGAGGGAATGATGCTGTCAGGAGGTGTTGGTCAGTGTTTTCTTACTCCTCTTACTTGTCTGCATCCTCTGATATTACCCAAAGAGATTTTCCTTAATCTTTTTGCATTTGCCATTTCACTAAAGACTTCACAGCTTTAAACTTTGTTCTGTTTATAATTGAATGCAGAAACTTTGATAAGCCACCTGCAAATTTCTGTGAAACACCTGAAGTCTTTTGCAGTGGATTATTGATAAGTACAGTAGCTGCTAAGGGCCTAAAGACTTTTTTACCACTTGTTAAATTGTGTGATGTAACTGTGAATAAGATATGATATTTCTTAATGTTATATATCATAAGTATTGAGTGTTACTTCAGAAGCAATAAAATGCACTTCTTCCATTGGTTAGAACCTTTTGTGGGCTATTCAAGAGAAATATAAGGAACAATTTCAGTTCAGAATCTGAGCATCTTCATTTTACTGACAAATAGCAGTCCATCTGCAATTTATTGACAAATGCAAGTCAGAGTGAGTTTCTTCCAGTTCCATGTAAGTAAGCTGACTTTGTGAGGTAAAGAGATTTATGTTCATTCTTAAAGTTCATAAAATATTTGTCTCAGAAAAGCATTTCTGTCATTGGTTTTTGAAAGGATGCAGTTGGAACACACCAATCTGATAGCTGCCCCCCCATGATATTTTAAATGAACATTTTTAGGTATCCTTCTCCATAGTCTGCCTGTTTCTGAGAAGATTTTTCAGATGCAGCTTAAGTGTAAAAATAACCCTGTAAAGTCAACTGAGACATACAGAGCAGTGTAAGATTAGGACAATCAAACTTCTTGATCTTGCTTTGTGGAAAGAATGCTTGAGAGTGTGTGTTGGTTGAATGAGTTAGCTTTACATTTCTGCATATTTTTCTTATTTCTAATGCAGTTTTAATTCCGCTGTGTAACTTTCTAGACATCGTAATTAGTTATACATCAGAGGAAGCTTTGGTATGTAATGTTACACTGTAAAGTCATTTTTGTCCCAGGGCTAAATTAGCTAAACTAATTCACCTGCATTACTCAGTGCTGGGAGGCTGCTCTTAATGAGGCCAAGGAAAGTCATACCTAGAAACAGTTACATTGTCTGGAGTTTGAGCTGGATATGATGTGTTTCTGCAGTTTGTGAGTAGCAGGGAAGGAAATTTCCCACTGTAACTGGTGCTGGTGTTAGCAGTAGTGTCATGATTCAGTAATTTGAATTACAAGTGTGGTCAAGTATAGAAATTAACATGACAATCTAATCACCTATCCAAATAATTACTTAGATTATAAAATTTATTTTTAATTGGTAAAAAGTGCTGTTTAATACAGCCATTTGAAGATCACTTACACAAGTTACGAGACTAAGAGAAAGGCAGGCTGCAGGTATCCCTTTGGGCTCTGGAAGTTTGCTTGCTTCCTTCAAAAGGAGGAGTTGGATTTGTTGGAATCAGTTTATTCCTCCTTAGTGTACAGCCCTTGCTGTGGAGCTTAGCATTTCTGCACCTTTGTTTCACCTCAGACATGAACTCTTAAATGGATGTGGAATATGTCTTTTATGAACAACTGGATTCAACTTTCAAATTCTAAGAAACCTGAGATACAAAAAAACCCCATGAGTTTTGTAAAATGAGAGTAAGGAATGGCATTTTCAAAGTGTATTTGTATTCTGACTGATCTAGTTGGTCTTGTACAAATTTCCACTTCATTTTTACATGCATAATTTATGAGTTACAGCTCTACCTCCAAGATCTTAACTGATATTTACTTCTGTTGGAGCTTTACAGTTGGAATGGGGAGAAAAAAGCTATCAAAAAAAACCCCACCAAAACCCAGCTCGTTTATCTTCAAAATTGCACTCAATTGAAGACATTTAAAAGAAGGCCAGATTTTAAAGTGGAAAAGCTTTTCAAAACTCCTAAACTTCTGAAAACTTCCACTGCAGAGTCTCTGGAAATCATTACACATTCAGTCAAAAGCAACTTTTAAAATTCAAGTGCTGATCTGTTAGTATTATTTTTGTTTTGCCACCTTGGTATGAGGCATCTCTTCTGAGGAAAAAATATCTGATGCTTGAACATTTCACTACTTATTTTAAATAAGACATAAGAGACAACTAAGGTTGCAGATTAGACAGTTAAGACCTGAAGTGATTAAAGTTTTAAAGAAGTTAATCTTTAAATGCTTCAGTCTTAGCTAGCTGATCTGTAAGCCAATTTTTCTCAAACATTAATTCTTTTAAGGACCTGAATAAAGAGTTGACTACAGCATCCATTTAACCTTCAGTGCACCTGGTCAGCTGCAGAGATTTTTGTTTGGTGGGGGATTTTTTGCTCCTCTTTCCCCTCAAACATTTTTTACCTTTCAAGAATCATTCCATATGTAATTCTTTAATGAACAACTGCACAGCAGAGCTCAGTGTAGCACTTATAAATGCACTGTGTTGTTTTTATTCTTGTATTACAGAGCAGGTGCTTTCAGCACTTAGTAGGAGACAGATGATAGCAAAAGTACA
>VXBC01004826.1:465118-700464 GCA_013399945.1 Ploceus nigricollis | reverse complement strand
TTTTTTTTTTTTTTTGTTCAGAGTGTTTCTGGACTCAGCTTATATTCTTTGAACATATTAGCCTCCACTAGACAACTCAGAGTGCTCTTAATGTCCTGTATTTTACAGTTACATTTTTGCTGTGCTGTAAAACAGCTACTTTCTGGTTTTAGAATCTGGTCTTACTGAATGGATGTTAGATTTTGGATTTTGTAGACTAATGTGATAAAATAATTCTATATTTGTATCTAAGGGCTTGCAAGTAGTCCATGTGTTGTATAACTTTGACAGCACCTAGTCAAGTGAGGCAAAGTGTTCAGTTAATATGCTTTACCCACTCTTAGTTTTGTTTTGAGTTGGAAAAATACCAGAGCACATCACAGCACTACAGTACACAGTTTTGGTAGAAATGGTAAAATATTGGAGTGACACCTGTTTGGAATTTCAGCTTTTCCAACTCTCTAATCTTTCAATGGAGTATATTGAAGTATAACCTTTTTTGCATCTATCATGGTGCTTTAAGATCCACACACTTTCATTTTAAGTTAAATTCTTTTCAGCTTTTCTGGAGGAGAAAGCCATTTTTACAGGCTTTCTTAGGGAGTGCAGATATTTTTAGACTCACAGAATGCTTTGGGTTGGTTTTCTTCCATGTTCATTTCCGTCATCTCCACAGATAATCCTTGACTGCATGAGATGGTCTTGTCCACCCAAGCTTTGTGTGTGATTCAGCATCTTTCTTACCTCTTCATAAGTTTTTCTCATCTTGTTTAAAAATTAGACAACGTGGACTTACTCTCTAAGTCTCTGCTTTGGGGTTTTTGTGTAACAGTCTGCAGAGGAGATTCTGAGACCCCCAGTCAAGCCATGAGGTATTGTAACATTCACAAAATTCTGTGTCTTGGTATTTCCACCTTATAACTTACAGACTTGTCTGTGATAAGTCTCCTGGGAGACCCTGCTTTTCCTGAAGGTTTTGAATTTTAAATATTAAATGTTTTTTGTTGTTCCTTGGTTTGTTTTTTTTTTTTTAAGCTCTTGAAAAACTCCTGACTAAAAAGGTAGAGCAGCATACATCTCAAACACATGATATGAAAATGGGCTGTATCTCCAGAAACCAAAACTGAAGAGCAGAAATCCTATTGTTTTATATGTGAGAGCAAAAATTATGGTTTTAATTGTTTTCAATTTTATGATTAGCCTGTTTACAGATGTGCTTTGTGTTTTTAAAAAATGTTAGTTCATACTTGAAAGTTAACTTGGATGAATGCAGCACATGACTGTGGAGTGACACACGTTCTTGAAAAGCTGTCTTTAACATCAGAGGAGGTTCTTTAGCCTGAGTGACCTATTCCACTTTGGACTAATCATCACTGATTATTTCAGAATAATTCTATATGAACACAAATCCATGTAAGTTTGGGATGCAAGCAACAAAAGAGCAATTTATCTGGAGAGCCACAAACCAAGGTACATTTCTAAGTCAGTTAAAACTCTCGTGAGTGCTGCACCCTTGGGGTTTACACCACTGTTTTTATGTTGACCCAAGCACACAGAAATGAATTGAAATGAATTTGTGGGCACTGTAACATCCAGTTCCAATGCTATACAAAACTCCTGTTTCCAGTTTTTCCTCGTGCCATGTGCAGATGACTGTACCTCTCTAAGTTAGTTGTGTACAGTGTCTACATTTCCCCATCTGTTGTCTCCACAAATAACAAAGTTGTGCTCAGCATGAATCAAAGAAGTTGAACTTTTGAATAAAGGTAAGCACTGTTCTGAGATGGCCAGAGGTTAGACTTGAGAAGACTTCAGATAAATAAAATGAAGAGGATAAACTCTTCTCCTTGTCTTTGAGAATATGGTGAGCGAATGGATTCACTGGCAAAGGAGATTTGGTGTAAACAGTAATAAATGTTTAAATAGACGGAGCTCGTGATATTTAGAATGAAAATTTTGAGCAGTCTTATTTGTTTCTGATGGAGAATGACACGTGTGAGGCTAACAGTATGACATGGAAAGGGGAAGTGTTTGGATAATGTCCTGAGGTTCTTCTTGGATCTGTTAATCTGAAAAGCGAAGGCCCTGGCTCTCTTGTGTGCCTTATTTGCTTCTCTGCAGAAAGAGCCATGCCAAGGGACCAGAGTGGGACATCAGAATGGAGATGAATGAAGAAATATTGTGGGTTATCATGGGAGATGAGATCTGGTCTCTGGGGGGAATTGTCAGGTGTTTGCCCTTGCTGTTAAGTACAGCAAACTTTGTCACCATTGGATCATCTTCCTGTAACTACCAGAGAGAAAGAGAGAGAACTGGACAAATGTAACAATCCTGAAAACCACTGAATTACCTCAGAACCACTTTCCAGTTTGTTGTTTAAAACCCTATGTTTTGTTTCAGCTCCTTATTACAGATTATCTGTCAGCTTTCTGTAAGAAGCTGGAACTTCTTTTACTCTTGAAGTGCTATAATTGAGACAATTTTTGGACTGACGTTTCTGTGGTTCTTTGTTTGGTTGGTTTGGTTTTTCTGCGTGTTTGTGCAGGGAGCTGAGAATTGGTGTGGTTTTGGAGAAAGCCAGCCAGCAAGAGTGTTGTGTGTTGAATTTATAACCATATATCCAGTTGTCACAAAGAGATCCTCTCTGGGGTTGTGCAGAAAGGCAGATGATGTGCAGCTAATCAAACACAGCCTATTGGGCTGGAGACAAGATTGTGAAACTTGAACTGGGTCCTTGAATATATTCTGGGAATCCAGAAATAATTTATCTGTGAAGTTGATTCCTATGACTGTAAATCACTTTGGAATGTTTTCTAATAGTTCAAGAAAACAGATTAATGGAAAAGAAAGGATATTTTACTATTTTTCTGAACAAATTTGTTAGTGGTTTGTTAAAGCTGATACTTTTCATGCTAAGAATTTCTAATCAGCAGTACTTGTAAATCATTATATTCCCCCAACTCCCCAATTTGACTGACCTTTTAGTTTGTACTCTACATAAATTTTGTTGTGTTTTGATGCAGGTTTCTTCTGCTGACTTAAATCATCTTAGTGGCTTCTTAAACTTGAAAACTTTTTTGAAGCCTTTATACAGTGTAAGTGCTTATTCATAATAAATTATAAAAGGTGTGTTCTGGTTATGTTCAGCAAAGAACAGAAAAGAACATTAATAAATCTTGTGATGGTACTTCACAATTTTGTGCATTCCGTGGGCCACAGCTCATTTTGTCATTGCATTATCCAGTTTGAAGCCAAGCAGAAAGATCAGTGCAGAGGCTTTCTGCAGTTCCCAGTTGGTATAATTTCTGATTTCCAGATTCCATAAAGGTCAGAGTGGCTCCAGGCATGCACCTGACACAGCAGCCATGCAGAAAGCAGCTGATTCCAGTGCTTCAGTGTCTGACTGAGGCTGTGCCATGCAAAATTCCTGGGAAAGGACTTGGAGGCTTATTACCAGTTTTTTATTTTTTTCCCCCAAGAGTATCCTGTTGGCCTTCAGCACCACCACCAACTGAAGTCTCAAACAGAGCTCAGTTTATGAATTCTGAGGTAGGGATGATGTTTTGTTCGTTTATAAATCAAACACTAAATATTGTTTCAGTACAGCATGGTGGTGCTGGCTTTTGGGTGATTGTATGGAATTGGCAGAACCACTTTGAAATTTGCAGGTTTTATTGTACAACCTTTTTGGACTCTTGTCTTTGTCCCAGTAACAAATTGTTTTCTTTTATACAAACCCTGGCATTTGTAGGTGGAAAAAGAAGTTTATGAATGAACTTTAAGGTTAGAAGATACAAAAGGTGGCTAGGCTGTTTAGGTGGCCTTCTTACTCCTGTATTATTCTTTAGTAATGTGGTATTTTATAATTTCTGGTATGGTTCTAATCCTAATTTCAGTATGGATTTGGTGAATGACTATGAGAATTTTACTGAAGAAATCTTATTTTAAGTAGAAGTCAATAAATAATAATTTTCTATGTATTTTTTGTAACAGGAATTTGGGTTTGGTTATAATAAGGTAAAAGAGTAAAGAAATAATTACTTTTATATGCAAAACACAGTTTGTATTAAGAGGAAGAAGAAAAAGATAACTATATTCCGATGTGATTTGTAAGTGCTGATTTTAGGGCTAGTCACCAAGAAGAATTTTTGTCTTTGAACTTCCCCTGAGTGGGGATCTGCCACAAGCATGGCTTCCTGTAATGAATTCCAAGTGTGGAACCAGCACTTCTGCCAGCAGTTCACCTGAACTGCTCCTAGCAAAACCTTTCCTTTTTTCTCAGTCCTCATTGCTCTGTGGATGTCAGAATTCAACCAGTGCAGGCCAAAACCCTCAGAAGTGGCAGATTTTACACATGAGTGCTCATGGTGCAGCTGATGCATGGAGTGTTAGAACTTTATTAAATGTTGCTAAGAGAGACCTCTCTGGGCTCTGTTGGGTTGCAGTGTCTGTGTTTTTCAAGGACACACTGTCAAAGCATCACTTGAACAGGTGCTTTTATTTAGCTGTCATGGATACCAGCATAAACTAAAAAGGAAAAAAAATCAAAAATAGAGTAATAAATGAGGCATTTCAACTGGCTGCTAATGTGAATCAGTGAAGCTCCAGCTTGCAGATTTGGACAGGAGGCTGTTCAGGCTTTACTTGTGGCTAATGTTGCTTGTATGATGATCCTTGCAGAGTTTGTAGCTATTGCTCAGCCTGCAATTAATTAAATCTGAGCTGTGGAGTGAACCTGGCAAAGAGGGGGAACTCTTGACACCCAGGTCTTCTCTTGGATGGTGTTTGGAACTTGAGCTTCCCTGACTGGATATCACAAGTCCTGCAGGTTTGTGTCCTTTAAAATATCACCTGCTCTTGGCATGTTTCCCTAGGAAAAAGCAAATTCCCCCTGCTCCCCCTCCTGCCCTTCTTGGATTTATATTTCTGACATAAAGGTTACTGATGCTCTAAGGTACTACTGGTGCTTTTGAAGAAACTTTTCCGTCCAGATTTTGTCATAAAGGTGTCCCCAAACTGCTTGCACATCTTTCCTTTACACTGGCTGGTTCCTTAACTTGGAAGTGAAATGATATTTTATTTATATCAACAAAAGGAGATCAGAAAAGCAGATCATGCTCTGTTACTGGCCAGTATTGGTTATCCTCAAGTCAAAAATGTCTTTTTTCTTTTTTTTGAAAGTATATTTCTGATCTGAATCTCTGCCAAGTTACTTGGACAAAAGCAACTAGTACATATATAAAATTAGGACTAAAGAAATTTTAATATAATACATAATATGTTGTCACACCTCCCACCTCCAAATAAAATGATCTGCTGTTTTACTGAGCTGCTAATATTTCTTTTGTCAGTCTGCCATAAATTGTGGGGAATTTAATATAAGAAAAGGCTTTAACTTTCTGCTTTTGTCCCTCTCCCTCTTCTCCCCTGGTCTCTGTGTCTTCAGAGCTTAGTTTTTGCTGTTTATCTAAGTAAAGGCAGTTGAACACAAATCCATTCTAATGTGTGTGAAACAGACTGGTAGGACAAGGCTGGATTATGTAACTACTTGTGGATGTTACATAATATAATACATAATAAAATATAATATACTGCATGTGGATTCATGCAGTTATTACACTGAATTATAATCAACCAAAATATTCTTTTAGTAATAAAATGCCCAGTGCAGTTATGATTTCAGTGCTTTTTTCTTAGGCTTACCTGTGAGCTAGGAGTGCAGGGAGCATTATTCTAAAAAAATGTAAATAAATTCAAAATTTTGATCTGAGAGAGATCTGTTTTTTAGTTTACTGACGGATCCATGGTATGATGCAGTATTTTAAAAACAAGCAATACTCCTTTTATGGAGTATTGGCATATGCAGAATCAAACTCACTTCATTTTTTAGCTATATTCTTTCCTTTTTGACATGTGTTATAGCAGTGGACAAGAGAGATGGTCGTTAAAATCACGGCTAATAAGCTTAGAATGAAGAATGAATTAGATTTAATGTCAAAATAGTGGGATAAGAAGTGAGTACTAAAGTTCCAGTGTGCATTCGTGGCCTCAATGTTTTTAACATTCCTTGAATACCAGATTTGTCTAGTTCTCTGCATCACCTCATGATTATTTGCTATAACTGCATACCAGAAAACCTTATTTCACAAGGATTTTCCTGCATTCTGGCCTGGTAATATACTTGTAGAGACTTGTTGGCATTTGCAATTTTGAAGATTTGTTGTTGGACCATTTTCATATCTGGTTCCTGTCTTGTATATTGGGTTTGATCTGCTTCTCCCAAAAAGCACAGGAACTGGCAAGACCTCTCAAAAAGTGGGTGGAGAGTATATTCTACCCCTCCCCCCAATTTAAATATTTTGCTCCTGTGACCAGTGTGTGCTTGCAGCAGCCACTTCTGCATGAGCAGCTTTTCAGCATCCACAGCGAGTCATTGAATTGGCACTGAGGAAAAGAAATTACTCTGAAAAGTCACTTGCTGGTTTGGGTTATGACTGAATTATTTATGTAAGCATGGCTGAAGTTTTCTAGTTTGAAATTCAAGACTTGATTCTTGTTACACTTTCATCAGTACTGCTACTTTAAAAGGATGTGTTTTGGTCATTTCATGTCTGAATGTCTTTCATCCAAAAGATTAGCAGCATTTCCAGCTGTGTAGTTGGGAAACTGTGACTATTGTAATAAATATATATCTGTAATTTTCTCTGGGTTTGGGTAATACAATTGTGAAAACGTCATATGATTTGGGAAACTGTTTCAATCTTATATAACCAAAGAGCGATGAAGTGAATGGAAATACAATGAATAACAATAACTTTGTAAAGTTTGATCAGGCTTGAAAGATTGTTGATATCAGGTTTTTGTGCTAGTGTGCCTTAGCTGAAGAAAGCAGCTATTTGAGTTGCTATGCCCAAGAAAACCATTTTGCAGCAATAACTTCTGTGGAATCATATGCAATTAATAAATATTTAAATATATTTTAGCTTGGTTTAAAATGAAGGCACACCAGTGTTAAATTTAGTTTATTTTGGCTGCCACAAACATAATTATATTTGTATTTTGTGTGGCAAAGGCTAAGTAGATAGTATTCAGTGAAGTGTTCAATAATACATTTTCCAAAAGGTTTCAGTTTGATCCAACGTGAACAATGATATAATTAAGGAAAATGTAATAAAATGTCAGATTTTTGTGCTGACTTTGGTTTTAGACTGCAAATACTATTGTGTGTAAGCGTTCAGCTAAAACCACCAAACTTCAGCCCCTGAGTTCAGACTGAGAATTAACCTAAGTGGGATGTTTTTATTGAACTGTTTCTTTGGTTGTTGAAATGGAAAGACAGACGCAGTTTAACTGAAAAAAAAACAAAGGAGGAACTTAATTAAAGGTTTTATCTGTACCTTTCTTTCAAAATTCATCATTAAGCTTTTACGAACACTTCAGAATTACAGAAAACAGAGGTTTTCATTGGCTCTCCTTCTTTTTTACTTCTTCTTGCAAGATCTGAATACATTTAATGATGCAAGTGTTTTTTAACAAGTCTGTATTTGCAGTTTGATCGTGAAAAGAAATGGTAGGAGAGCGTTACCTGAAAAGGAGTATTTTGTGGCATGTTTTATGTATTGGCTGGGGGTATTTTTATGAAACATTTTGAGCTTATCAGCCACTAAATAAACATCTTTTCTAAGTATCCTAATTTCATTTGTTAAATACACAGATGGAATCTATGCTGAAGCATTTTAGGGTGTGTAGTATGGGATAATAGTTGACATACTTCTTATATTATTAAGGTGTGTCATTATTACAGCATATGCACACCCTTTTATGTCTTATTGCTTAAATATGATAGTGCTTATAAGCTTTCCTTTTAAAGTATGAGTTACTACGGTGAGTTAGGTAACAGCATTTTTATGTGCACTACTTCACCTATTATGGGTAATGCCTTACATGTCTGTTGCAAGAGCCTCACTACAGTGGAAACAGTATTTAAATGAGGGATTGAATTTAGTAGTGGTTTCTGAAGTTCAAAGAAGGAAACTTAATTACTCCTGTCTCTTCAGATGACTGGCTTTAAGTGTGGCAGAAAAGAATGTGCTGTTTCAGTTTCACAGTGTGTGATGTCTTGCACTGAATGAGGTAAGAACGGGGTGCTCAGGAGTTGTCCATCATTTCCTTTTAGTTTGAGTTTCCCCTCCTTTGGGTTTTCCTGTTGGAGAGGCTGCAGTTCTCTGTGCCAGCACTGGTCCAGAGGGAGAGGAGAGAGCCAATTAGCTGCTTTGAGATGCAATCCAGAAATGTGTAAATGAGGTTTGCAAAGTGCACCTACACGTTTCAGAGCCCAGTAAGAGAAGCAGTGCACACAAGAGGTGTGTGCTTTCTGCTGAGACTGCAAAAAGCAGTGTGGGCAGCAGGGGAGGGAGGGGATTCTGCCCCTCTGCTCTGGTGAGATCCCACCTGGAACACTGCATCCAGCTCCAGTTCCCTAGCACAGGAAGGACATGGAGCTGTTGGGGCGAGTCCAGAGGAGACCACCAAGATGGAGGGTTGGAGCACGTCTCCTGTGAGGAAGGGCTGAGAGAACTGGGGTTGTGCAGCCTGGAGAAGGCCAAGGGAAACCTTCTGGCAGCCTTCCAGTGTCTGAAGTGGTGCTACAAGAGAGCTGGAGAGGGACTCTTTACAAGGGCAGGTAGTGATAGGACAAGGGGGAATGGCTTCAAACTGAAGGACAGTGGGTTTAGATGAGGTGATAGGAAGATTCACTATGGGAGTGGTGAGGCACTGGAACAGGTTGCCCAGAGCAGCTGTGGATGCTCCACCTCTGGAAGTGTTTAAGGCAAGGTTAGATGGGGCTCTAAGTAACCTGGTATAGTGGAAAGTGTCCCTGTTCCTGGGCAGGGAGTTGGACTTAGAAGATCTTTAAGGTCCCTTCCAATCCAAACCTTTCTATGATTCTGTGACTTGCTGTTTAAATTTCAACCTATAGCAAAATGCTGACGGTGTAATTTCTGCAAGATTGTCTTCTTACAGGTCTGTGTGTGCTACCTTCCCCTTCCTAGAGTGTCTATATTACTGCTGTGGGAACCATATGAGTTTTGGAGGGCCATGTTTTAAACAGGGATTAGCAGTGGAACAGATAAATAGGTTTAGATCTATTCATTCAGCTACAGCTAGAGATACTACGCTGTTGATAGTTGAGCTAATGTGGTTCAAGTGAACCATGTTTCAGGTTCCCTTTCCTGAGTGGTAACAAGAAGTCTGGTATTGCATATGCATCTTCAGGATTCTTTTTTCATGTGCTGTAGTTTTCTCTTCTCAGTTAGGGAACGTGTAATGCTTACCCAATTGCTTGGTATTCTAAGACCCTCTCATGTACAGTCACAGAAGACTTAAGTATTGACTGTTCCAGATTCTTTTACTGTCCCCAGACTCGATAAATTTACTGATGAATGTTTGTGATATGTTCAGGAATTATTTGTAGAAAACAAAGAACCCCTAAGTCAATCGGCCCCTATGACACATGCACAGAGCCCAGCAGAGATCTAATTTGCATCTCTTGGAGAAAACCAACCATTTATTCTTACTTTTAAAAATAGCTTATTACTTCAAAAGAGAACTGTTCTGCTATACCATGACAATTTAATTTGATTGAGAGTTTTTTTGAATGTTCCTTCTGAAAGGCTTTTTACTAAGTGACTCTATTGTGTTGAGTGCATCCATTTACTTTTGTTGAAGAGCTGTTAATAGATGGATGATTTATGATCTAGCTGTAGAGAAGCCTTTCTGATTCTTTTCCAGTGTAATTTATTTTTCTGCAGGGTTACTAGTTCTGTAGTTTGATGTCTTCTGCACATTTGCTACTTGCAAACAAAGATTCTGGATAATGCTTTTATAAACAGATGAAATATTTGCCTACTTCCAATAACCTTATCTTGTCTTCAGAGACTCACAATTTAGAGTTATCTAATTTTATATTTTGATTACACAGAACGCTTGGAATCATGCTCTCTGATACTTTCACTTTCATTTTCCAAAATCTTCTGTATTTTCCCCTCCAAAATACAGTTTTGTTCTGGGAACTTCCCCAAGAACCCCTCTGAGGAACTATAACATTGAAAGACTTCTTAGAGGGGTTTTTTCAGTCCTCTTTGAGGGATTTTACCTTTGCTCTTATTTTAGCCATTATCATCATCAGTTTTTAGAAGCTTTCTCCTTCTGATGCGTGATGAGACATATGTTAGTAGTAATTGAGGGGATTGTCCCGTTCTGCTCTGCACTGGGGCGGCCTCACCTCGAGTCCCGTGTGCAGTTTTGGGATCCACAATATAGAAAAAATATGAAGTTATTAGAGTGTGACCAAAGGAGGGCATGAAGATGAGGGGCTGGGAGGTGGAAGAGGAGGCTGTTTGAGGAGTGGCTGAGGTCACTTGGTCTGTTCAGCCTGGAGAAAAGGGTCTGAGGAGAGACCTCACTGCAATTAAAACTTCCTCACAAGGGTATGAGGAGGGGCAGGCACTGATCCCTTCTCTCTGGTGACCAGTGACAGAACTCAAGGTCCTGGCCTGAAGCTGTGTCATGGGAGGTTTAGGTTGGATATCAGGAAAAGGCTCTTCCCCCAGTGAGTGGTTGGGCACTGGAACAGCTCCCCAGGGCAGTGGTCACAGCACCAGCCTGACAGAGCTCAAGAAGTGTTTGGACAATGCCCTCAGGCACATGGTGGGACCCTTGGGGTGTCCTGTGTGGGCCAGGAGTTGGTCTTGATGATCCTGATTGGTCCTTTCCAACTCAGAATATTCTGTGATTTGATGATTCGAATCTTCATTCCTTAGCAGATTTCTCTGCCACATCTCTCAATCATTTTCAAATGTAGTTTTATATGTAACTTGCTGGAGTTTATGCGTACTTCTATTTTCCTGACCTTGGACAGGACTTTTCCCCGCCCTGACAGTTAATTGATGGTTTTCAAAAGATAATTATGACTGCTGAGTGATGCACTCTGACAGCAACAGGCTTCAGACTCATCACCACTTCCTAGACCAGAAACAGTCAAGTCTGCTGAGGTTTATCACACTGACTTCCAACAAACAAATTGCTACAGGTTCTTGCTGGTATGAGTTACAGTCCTACTCCCCTGCCTTTAGAACTTGCTTTTCCTTCCTAGCTGGGTTCATTCCTGCTGTGAGAGTGTCCTCTATGGAAAGAAAGTGAAGGCTACTGGTGGGGTTCTATCTTGGAATGATGGTCTTTTAATGTGAGACTTCTCTGTACTGAGAAAGTGCCAGAGGCTTGGAGTGGGACTGTGCTGGCTGGCCCAGCACGGTCTGACCTGCTGCTTTCCTGGCAGAGGAGCAGCAGCATCACATTCCAAGGAGCAGTCCCTGGGCACAGCTCCCCAAGGGAACTATGTGGGCCACCACTGGGATGTGGCAGGAGGAGGAGGGAATGGTTATTGTGGATGCTGATCTTTCAGGTTTTATGTACTTGCTGTCAATTTTTTTCTTGACTTTTCAATTTCTGTCTGATGTGGGAACATGTAATTAAAAAGTGTGGAAATGTTGAAAAAAACAAAAGCATTTTAATGAAGTTTTCCAAGAAGGGATTTTGTCTCTAAACTTTTCAATCAAGCTGGCAAGAGTGTGCTTTAAAAGCCTGTGGCCAGCTCACTTGTGTTCATTTGGAACAGAACTCTAGAGCTTGGGCTGCTTGTCACTGCCTGAATGTTCCTGAGTAGGAACAGTGTTGAAATTCCTATACTAAACCTCCCGTGGTTATCCTTCCTCTTTGAAATTAGTTCGTGGATGTTTTCACTGCATATTGTATATTTGTACTGTGTTTACATTTTCTTCAGGTTTTACTTGAAGATAATGTACCTTTCCTGAAAATACCTGAGGTGATGAAAAGGATGTTAATTTTTTCTTGCTCTGGTAGGTATTTCAGGTATTTTAGTAAAGGAATGTCACAGATATTTTCATAGCCGAGTGGGAAGATTGTACATGGTGCTGTTAAACTTGAGTGCTTGTCTGAACTTGTTTATAGATCCTTTTTGGGATGTAGCTGTGCCACAGCTGTGGTGGGAAAACAAGTCTTACTTAAAAGCTGTGGCAGTATTGGGGCACAAAAGTACTGTCTTTGGGGCTTTAGGGGGGTTTGTTTCTTTTAAGATTTCAGGCTCTAGTTTCACTGCGACATGCCATAAATTTTGCCCAAGACTGCAATTTATGTGCAGTGTATTCAACTACAGTAAACATTATTAATAACCTCATCTAGGAAAGAATTAAAATGCTCTGAGGTCATGAACCTAATCCTTGGAACGCCATGGGTCGCAGTTAGAGTTGACTTTAGTCAGTGTGACTGAATGAATATGTGTATGAATATATGTAAAATAAAAATCTGACAGTTTTTATCCCTTACTTTTTAGAATTTCTGGGTTGTGAAAGAGGCAGTGACTTTGAAAGTTTTATTGTGTTTTTTACCGTGGCTTTTAAAATGCATATAAATAAGTAATTGCATGCTTTAAATGGAAGCAATATCAATGCACAGAGTGCTCTTGACTATTTTTGTCTTACATATACTCTCTCAATATGTTGTATTCAATGAATACAGTAATTTATTCATTATTCAGAACAGTAGCTGATATTTTATATTTAATTTGATTTTATTTTGTAGTAAATCAATCTTGGTCTTAAACTTGTTTGAGACAAAAGTTTGTGTAATACTATGGAACAGGGGGGAGAAGTTTGTTAAGGGTTGTTATATGTTGATGTACATTTCCACAGGGCTTTGTGAACACTTTCATGTGGATTCATTGGAAATGACCAGACAGAGTATTTTTCTTAGTTTTTTTTTCCCTTTCAGTTGGCAGTATTTCCTTCTAACATTTTTTTTAAGATTTTCCTTTACTGAGGATACTATTTCTATTACAAACCCACGAACCTGCTGGCTCTGGAAGCAATTATTTCAGATGAAGCTTTAGCATTATAGATAAATATGAGCACTTCAATTTTTTCTCAACTATGAACACTTGATAATTTACTCCTTATGTATTTTGAAAAGTAAGTTTACTCATTACTCTTGATATTATAATTTGCTCTTTAAAACATCATTATTAGCATCACTTTTGTGAATAGGTTAACAGGTATTATGAGAGTCAGTCATGAGTCCTGGGGGCATATTTTTTTATAGCATGTAGTAGTGCATTTGTGACTATAAAATTTTCTCTTGTGCTTTTTCTGTTTCTGGTGTTAGCATTAAAGGCATGCATTTAGTCAGGTATTTACCATCTAAGTTTCACTGTTTTCACTGTCTCATTTCAAATATCTGACCAGCTGGTGCTCCAAACCATGCCTTGTTGAAGTGAATTGACATTTAAGAACGTCCCTGCTGCAGGAGCCAGTAGAAGTTGGTTAGCACTGGTTACAGGAAGAAACCACAAGGCTCTGGCTTCCAGCAGATACTGGAATCTGGTACTAGAGGATGTTTGAGTCGATACACTCAGGGGCAGGGATCCCATACAGAGAGCTTGTACAGGCTGCAGGAGTGAGCCAGGGAAAGCATTATGAAATGAATCAGGGAAAAATGCAAAGCCCGTGTTTGGGAGGGAAGAACCACGTGTCGTGTTTCATGTTGGAGACTGGCTGGCTGGGAAGCCTTTCTGCTGAAAATGACCTCGAGGTCCTGCTAGACAGCAAGCTAAATGTGAGCCAGAGTGTGCCCTGGCAGCAAAGATCTCCAGCAGCATCCCAAATGGCATTCAGAGGATCACAGCCAGGAGCCTGAGGGAACTGATTATTGAAGTCCTTTACTCAGCGCTTGATAAATCCTATCTGAAAAGCTGCATCTGATTTTGGGCCCCCCAGTACAAGAAGGATGTCCATGAAATGGAGCTGTTCTGCAGGAAGGCAGCCAAGAGGGTCTGGTCAGGGCCAAGAAGACTTGTCCCGTGAGGAGAGGCTGCAGGAGCTGGGAGAGTCTGCAGACTGGAGAAGGGGCATCTTTGGGATGACTGAACAGCAGCTTTCCAATACCTACATGGAGGCTGTTAAGATGCAGCCAGGTTCTGCTCAGTGCCATGTGATGGCAGAACAAGAGGCAGGAAGTTGAAGTAAGAGGGGCTGTAAACCAAGCAAGGGAAAAGCTTGTGTCATAAGCAGAGATTGGAGCACTGGGATAAGTTATCCAAGAGACTTTATGGCCTCCATCCTTGGAGGTTTTCAAGACTGACTTTATCAATCCCTGAGCAATCTGGTCTGAATTTGGTGTTTATTATACATACTTAGAGCAGGAGGTTGGACTGTACAGCTCCTGAAGTACCATCCCTAGGACCTCCAGTTGTCAGCAGCCTTATGTATCATAGTGTGCAGAGGCTGATGAGGAGAAGGAAGATTTGCAGTGAGATTACATCTCAGTTCAAGCAGCTTCTGCTGCTGAGCAAGAGGGGCAGAGCTGCATCCCAGCACGCAGCTCACATTCAGTGAGCCAGGTCACACACATGCTGTGGTTAACTTTGTAGTTGATTTCTTACAGGTAACTCAGAAGAGTTGTTTTCCACCTCTCTGCCCAACATCCTAAGGCTGCTTAATCTGGGAGCTGGTTCTGGATGTTGTTCATCAATCTGGCCTTTGGTACCAGGAGATGTTCTTCAGTTGCTGCATTTGCTGCAAACAAAACCAAAGTGCACATTCTACCTTTTGAGAGACCTTGTTGGAAATAATTACTTTTTTAAAAAAGTAGAGGAGAGACCTGTTTATTGCAAGATCTCCAATGTTTTGATCTAACTGGTGGCTTAACTGACACCTCTGCATTTGAAAAAAAATGGAGAAGAAAGCGACTAATTTTAAAATACATTTTTTCATCTTAATATTTAAGTTATTAATGGGTTGTGGTATGGTTTTCATTACTCCATCCAGTCACTTGGTTTCTGTCACTTTCTCATGTGTAGAGCCAGATATGCAAGATGTTTTCGTTGTAATTTAGTGCCTTGATTCTGTGGTATTCGTCAAGAGCATCTGTTTTATAGCAATGTGCGTGTTCCTAGAAACCTGTAGAAGCAGAAAAGCCACTTCTGACTTGCCAAATCTCTTGATCAAAAGTTATTAAAGGCCTGGAAGTTCTTCCCAGTAGACTGGCTATCAGCTCTATCTAGAAACAGTATATATGCTTCATTAACTCAATGTAGCTGTTCTTATGATAAATCATTCTGATTAGTTGGTAGATGGTGTTTGTTGGGTGAGCATGGTTGTCTACTGAAAAGGCAAAGGTGAAAATGGCAAAGTTAATGAAGAATTGGTCCGAATGTGTTTTCACATTTTGCTCTAGAAGGGAGTGCATGTTTTCCATGGAAGAGGTGAGGGAGGTGGTAGTGTACAGCGTGGCCTTTCTGTGCATCACAGGTGTATTGCTTTTAGTTATGGCACTAGGAATGTGAAAAACAGCAGCTGCAAAGAATGGAGAAATAAATTTGTCTGCTTTATCACACAATCATTTTATTTTTCAGGAAAAGAAATCCTAAGCAGAAATTTCTTTTGTTGTCAGCGTGTCAACTTGCTCATTTTCTTTACCCCTTCTTTGTCAGTTTTTTTTCCTCTGTAAAAATATGAAATGTTTGCTCTGTTCATCCTTCATAGCAGTATGTTTGGCCTTCAAGAAATGCCTGTGTAAAAGTTTGTGGGAATTGCTTTGAAAGGTATCTAGATACCTTAAAGATGTAAATTGTGAAAATGTGTTTTTACATCCTAGAGTGGAAACCTAATTAAACTGATATTTTCTTCTACTTGAAAATAAGTAGTTTTTTAATATGCTATCCTGAAAAAGTGTTATTAAAAGAGGAAAATGAAAGCATCTCAATGAAAATATCTCAATATTCCATTTGTTAGTACCAAAAGATTTCTTTTACTACAGAAAGGAAGTGCTCAGCTTCAGGCAAGACTGTATTCCAGGCTTAATTTGTTTTTCAAGAATTTCAGTGAATTAGAAGTTCCATGAGGGAAATGAAAATGAAACTTAGACTTGGACCCTCTTGCCTCAAACAAGAATGTGATTTAGATAAAGGCAATTTACAGGTAATCTGCAGTTCATATAAATTTTTTTTTTTTTAAATCTGCTGTGTTTCTATGTTTTATTCCACGTGAGGTTTGCGGGGCAAACCTGGCTTGGGGGTTCAGCAGATAGTTCAGCACGGAGGTATTTATGTGACAGAGACTGCTTGACTTTTTAAACTCTCCTCATTGTTCCAGCGCAGTCCCAGCTGTAATGAGGAATGCAGCAGGAGCTTCCGGGAAGCGCTGGAGCGCTGCTCCAACACAGCCTCAGTGGGAGGGAGGATCATCACTGGTGACTAAGGGCAGCTGAGCTCAGCTTAGCAATTCCTCAGTTCTTCTGGTTTCCTGTGGTCTTGGCAATGGCTGTGGTGATAAAGGAAAGGAAAGGTGAAGCAGCTCCTGGAGCAGGAACTGCGGGAGGCTGTGTTTGTTTCTCTTTCTTGTTTGGTAATGAAATCTGTTGTTTCAGTGAATAAGCAAGCGGCAATGACATGCAGAAATGCACGTTCTAGTGAGACACTGACCTGCCAAGATTCCTTTCATTTATAACATATTCCAGAAAAAACTTTAGACCAGAAGCATTGTGTTACTACTTAGAAAGCTCATCTTAGAACACGACAGCCCAGCATTTCTGAAACTGTGGTTTTACATCTTAATGTAAGAGGTTGGTGTGATGGTTATAATCAGAAGAGCTGGTTTGTTTATGTACTGTTGTAAAATTCAGTATTTTACATGTTGTTTTGTTACTGCACTATATACTACTTATAGTTGTAATATTTGGTCACATTATAGTAAACTTGTGAAAATTAATTTTTATTTTTTCACTACTTTAGGATCTTTCATGTGAAAAATGGTACCTTTTATTGTTCTTTGTACCTTGAAAGGAGTTATTTTGGTGCTGTTTTTACTGATGATTCATTAGAGCTGGAATTCATTTTAGTTGATAGAAGTATCTTGCAGATGGTGAATTAAGTCTTTTATTTATGTGAGTAGTAATGCTTTCATGACACAAAATAATTTATGGCTATGTGTACTAGCTGCTTACTTTCTCCTAGTAATACACTTACTGCTTACATATTTCTAGTAATTAAGAACACCAAATCATGCAAGAAGGACATCATTACTACTAAACATACACTGAGTGATTTAATAAGTACTGTACATGTCAGGCCTTAACTGCACAGGTGATTAGAGGTCTGGATGGAGAGTGAAATGGGCACTTTTCCTTGGAGACCATTTGGTGCATTCCTTTTGTGTTAATAAAAAGCTTCAAATCTTTGAAGTGTGTGCACTGAAAAGATGGTAGAACTTGACCAGAACAACTAATGAAACTGACCAAACAGCAGATTTTATTTTTTTAATAAAGATAAAGAAGGTATCAAAGAAGAAGTTAATTGTTTCAGAAAGGAAAACTCCCTGTGAATCTGTTCATGTTTGAGTGCACATTCAGAACTGGATCCAGCTGCACTGTGGATGGCGAGGCTGCTCAGTCTGTGCAGCTGATCCCTTTATCTTGTGACCTGGAGTGTGACACAGCGGATAAGGGATTCATTCCTCTGTCCTGCATTCCATTTCAGCAAATCCTTCCATACCCGGCATCTCATCCAAAGCACTTTTCTTTTTTTCTCTTTTTTTCTTTTTTTTTTTTTGTCGGTTTGAAGTTATTTAGGGAAAGCCCAGAAACAACGTAGGCATAAAGGAGGATGCATCCTGCTGACATGTTCTTCCTTTTCCAGGAACTGACGTTCTCCTCGTGTTGAGTGACACACACAAGGGATATTGAGTTTTTAATAATCGTGTGAAATAAAATCAAAAGGGAGAAGGGGGACTGCAGTATTTGAGAATTTGGAAAGGAACTTCAGTTCCAGTCCCAGAAGTTGTTCTATTTTACAATCAGACTGCTAATTAAAATATGCAGTTTTAGAAAACTGTAGCTGAACAAAATTCTCTTGGTTTCACGAAGCAAAACTATGACTTGCTAATCTATTAATATTCTCTGAGTGCATAAACCAAACAGTGGATACAGCTGAATCACTGACATCGTTTATTTGAAGATTCCAAGTCCTTTGCCAAACCCCTTCAAAATAGGTCAAGGAGATTACAAGGCAAGGGACCGTCAGGAATCAGGCGGTGACCAGGAGAGCTGAAAGAAATCAAAAGGTGCAAAACAAAAGTGTTCACCACAGCAGAAGTGTTCCTTGCTAGAGATGAGAATGTTTATATGCAATAAATATCAGTTACAGGATTAGCAAAATTGCAGATATTAGAACTATTTATCTAGCTGGGATCAGAGGAAACCCTTGGGACAATTTTGTGAGTGCAAATTAGTTGGATGAGTAGCAAGATGGCAGATGAAATTCAGTGCTGATGAATGCAAACCCATGCATAGTGAAGGAAGTAAGATGAACTGTGCATAAGCTTTGCTGTGTTAGGAATTAATCTGACAAATTTAGAGTACATCAGAGCAATGTTTTGGACAGTTGAGTTGGAGATCTCTGGCTCAGTAAGCAACAGTTTGTGAAAAAAAGCAAAAGCTAAGATTCGTTAAGGGTAGAATTGTGGAAATAAAATGTATAAGCAAATAGTTCCCCTGTTGTCTGGAACCACACAAACAAGAAATTGGGGAATGATTACTTGCATGACAAGGTAGATGAAAAGCCTCTGGAGATGTATGATAAATATGTTGGATATGTCTTGCTTCATCTTCTGGAACCTGGTATATTTTTCTCTCTTTTAGAACACAAAAATCAGAAAACAAAAATTGGAAGCAATGTTAAATGCTCAGAAAAACTTCTTTTGGACAAGATGTTTGTCGGAGAAGAATAAGTTCCTTCTATTTACCAATAGATTCTTGCATTTCCATTTTCATATACAAAGCATTCACAGTAGTTTAACGAAACCTTTTTAATTCAGCAGTAGTAAGTTTTTCCAAATCCTTTAACTCCGATAAATTTATTTTTGGAGAGAAATTCCGTGTATCGGGGAATTATTTTTTTTTTTTTGTATTTGCTGTACTTCTGTAACAGCCTGTGAGATTATGTATTTGCAGTGAGGTACCTGTTTGTCACTCAGGCTGGAGCTGAGCTTTGTGTTCATACACTGCCTCCTCAGTCTCTTACTTAGTGCTCATCCTTGTGCTTTAGACTGGTGGTGGCCTCTTAATGTATAAGTTGCAGTTTATTAGAGGAATTGTATCTGAGCATCTCATACAAACATTAATAAATGTTTTTCCTGCTTGGAACAAATAAAGCAGAAGTCCTTTAAAAAAATTACACTGCTAATCAATGAATGGGGTGCTTTTTATTTGAGTCATGCCTATAAGTAAATCCTTTTTAATACTAATCAATCTTGGTAGATGCATGCAATTAAATTTGGGGTTCATAGTGAATTTTAGGAAACGGCGAGATGCAGCAAACACATTAAATTCATTTCTGAGCAGCAGAAGAACCAGTTTTAAAACATTTTCTGGCTCAAGTGAATTTCTGCCTACAGGTATTTTCCGGTTGCCTTCTCAATGCTGAGAATGGTTGTTATTAAAAACACGCTGAGTGCCATGACTATTGCTCATCCTTCTGATTCAAGGTTCTCACTTGGCATCAATGCCAAAAAAGCAAAGCACTGGGACATGATACTGTCTTGAGGTAATTCTGAGATGCAGATATCTGTTACTGATGACTCTGTTGTATGCATTTTTATGGCACAGATGAATTAAGCATTGGTTTGTTCCTTAGATTTTTTTCTGTTTTGGAGCATAAACTGGATTTACAGCTGTGCCTCTACAAAATTACTTTGGGATTAGTGTGACTCTGTGATACAGTAGATAAATACTAGTGACTCAGTTTTTGAGAATAATTTCTCATTATTAAAAATAAATGTTGTTCGTACGTTTCTAGTGGATACAGGATTTCACCATTTGGATTTGCAAAAATTTGTATCCTAAATGGAAATTCATTTTTGGTGTCTATCTTGGTGACATTCTTACACAAAGGTATAACTAGTAAATTAAGAGTTTGGAAAACCATTGCTGCTTGATTTTGGTCCAAGGCCAACATAATGTCTGCTGACCTTTGTTTCTTAATATTTTTTTTCATCTAGTGTGTCTACCCTTCCTAATTAATTTCAATTTTAATTATGCTAATATTTCTTCTGCGTGTATCTTTTCTAAAGAAGCTGTAGGAACTCAAAACCTTTGGTTCTGGGAATTGCTGTGGGTGTAGCTCTTGCACACCTAGCTTTAAGGATGGCTTTCACTGCTCAAATCCTTTTGTAATATAATGATTAAATATGTAAGGAGAGAGAGACCACTTCAGTTTTACCAGTAATTAACCTAGTAGTGTGTAATAGACAAAAAAACTATTTCACATAAAACTGGATGGAATGAAAATATCATCCTAAAATACAGACCAAGATGCTGTAGACCTTTCTGTTCTGAGGCTGGGGAAAGGAGCAAGGAGGAACACATCAGGGAATATTCAGTCAATCATCAGATGATTCTGATAATTACAGAACACTATGGCTTTGTGTTTGGCAAGTGAAGGGAAGTGGTGATTGCAAGATACTGTTGTACAAGACATTCTGGCTGTGAAAGAAGAGAGGTTGGTAACTGGTGATATCTGTGTTGTTCTGGTCATTGGGTTGTTCCTTCAGTTCCACTATCCTCACATTACCCTAAGAAACCCAGGATGCAGTTATCCTCCAAGGGGTTAGTGAATAAGACTGTTCAAGTTCTCAAGCTCAGTGAATCCCTCTATTTGGTGCTATAAAGCTGCTTTTGATATCCCCAAAGTCAGGTTACTTTTCAGAGTGTCTTCTCTGCATTTCACAGCATGGGTTTAATGTATGGAATACTGACATGTCTGGAACGTGTTTTTGAGAAAAGCAAAGCCTGCTTATCCTGGATAAAATCCACAAAAGCAGTAGCAAGTGCAGAGATTTGCAGTTAGTGTTAATGCTCCCAGGGGTTTACTCAGCAGGTGCAGGGTATCACCTTCCCTCTCCAAGGGCTGGGGACTGAGACCTCTGTGAATGCCCCATCACTCAGCTCAGCTATTCAGTCTGCAGCTGAGCTCTGACACTTCTGTTCAAGGAAGCAACTCCTCTGAGCAGCCTCCTGTTCTCCTCATTAGAGAGCTCCCCCTGCTCAGGTTGTCAGTATTTTGCTGAAGAAGGTACTGGCTCTGCCTCTGTGCCTAAAGCTGGATGTCCCTAAAACATTAATCCCTTTTAACAGTGGTAGTAACTGTAGTAAGGGAGGTTTTTCTGCAGGGAGGGAGGAAGTTATGTCAGCAAGTTACTGTCTCAGAGGCTACAAGTTAAAAACGCAACAAACCAGAAAAGCCTGCCACCAGCAGCCAGAAAACCCTTGAAAGTCCTCAAGGCTTTTCCAAGCCTCGTTAGGCATGGCATCAGTAGGAGAACTTAAGGGTGTGTACACAGTGCATGTGCCTGAACAGATATGTGTGGAATATTTAACATCTCAGTTGGGCAGCACAAAAGCATTGGTAAGCAATGGGTGGCAGGTTAGCTCAGGTTTTTGGTGTTGGTTAAATGCATTTGGCTAAAAGTGTACAGGGAGCTATGTTTGTTTGTGTGATAAAGAAATTCTTTGGCTTATAAAGCTGAAGCCAATCTATATATGCTTGTGTGTGTTTAAGTCATGCAGAAATGATCAGCCTTTGTGACTTGCCACCTGGTTTGAGTTAGAAGAAATCTAAGGTTGTCTGAAGGCACATATTTCAGGCCTCATTTTCTTTGGCAAAAATGCAGGGAGGAGATGCATGTTCTTCTGTTGTAAGAATACTGGCTGGTTACATGTAGGCATTTTCTTAAATTCTTGTATACACTGTATTTAACTACATAGCAAAACCTTTCAGTCTTTTCTAGACGACTAAATACTTTTCTCTGCAGAGCTGGATAATGTCTTTATGCTTTTGTGAATGTCTGACTTTCAGTTCTGTCATCTAGAACATTTATTGGTGAACCATGTTCAAATGAGAGTATCACATTATAGCTTTGACTCAGTTGACAAATTTAGGATATGAGAATACATCTGTGTGTGTAATTTCACATATGTCTGTCTCTCTAATGCACACTGTTATCAACCTTTATTAATGCAAATATTTTTAAACATTATAATTACATTTTTAAAAACCCAATCCCCCTTTCTGTCTTGTATCAGTTTCAGGCAAGAGTGACTGCTACTAAAAGCGCTCTGCTAATTAAAAATAACTTCTCTGTTTAAATGCTTACAGTGATTTATCTTGTACAGACTGGTGGTTTGCACTGAGGTGGTCATACCAACATTTTCATGCCAGTGGCATACTTTTAAACACCTACATTGCTTGGAGGATTAAGTGTTCCTTATATCATGAAGCTCTTCGTAAAACAAACAAATAAACTTCAAGGTTTGGAATGTAGTCTCTAGTATCACATTGCCTATTTGTCTCTGTACTGCTTATGCAACTGCTTATGCATTGTGCTTTTTCAGTCAGAGGAATGTATGGTGGTTAATTTCAACTTTTGTTTTCAATTTATTTGTTTTATAAGTCTAACCCAATTATTTGTCCTTTTGAAAGAGGAGAAACTAAAGATACATACACAAAAATAAGAACTATGCTTTTAATGTACTGTACATTAATGTACATGGCAGAACCTACTAAAAATTGTAATTTACTGAATTATCCCATATGTCTCTGTTTTTCATGCTGAAACTTGTCCCTGTTGCCTAGAGAAAGATATATGTTGTGTCCATTATCAGAAATTGTGAAAAGCAGTGTCTGGGGAAGGCAGACTGCAGCACAATCAGATTTTTAGATGATGCAAAACTGAGGGGTGCAGTTGAATGCAGAAATGTTGTTCAGATCAACCTGGACAGGCTGAAGCAATGTTCTGACAGGAACTCTGGGAAATTCAGCAAACATTTTTGTCTGGGTCATCTCTGTAAGTTTACAGAGCTAAATGAAGCCACCATTCATGTCCAAAACCTCTCAATGTTATACTCTGACACCTGATTCAGTTACCAATTCCATGATAAAGTTTTTGGGGCAGCTCATCTTGGTTTCTTTATTTTGGGGTATAGAAACCTATAAAAGTGTCCTGCTGAGTTGCTGTCCTTTCTCAGAACAGCCCCACTTCACTGATCAGCAGCTCCCAGAGTGTGGGCAAACAGCTGAAGGTGCCAAACCCTTTGGCTTTTCTGGGAGTGTTCAAGGCCAGGTTGGATGGGGCTCTGAGCCACCTGGTCTAGAGGATGGTGTCCCTACCCATGGCAGGGGTTTCAACCTAGATGATCTTTAGGGTCCCCTTCCAACCAAAACTATTCTGTTTTCCTTGAAATTTTATAAACTGTTGGCTGAAAGGTGTGCTGTGTCCCTGTGTAGTTCTTCATGGAAACCCACTTTCACCTTTTCCTCTCTTGGGTCTGAGTTTATTCTTTCCCTTCAGCAGCTGGAGAAGCAGTGACCAGCATGCCTGGTGTTGCATACTTCATCACTGACAGAAGCCACTGTTAATGCTAATAAGTAGAGATTTCTGTAGCTGTGAATGGTTCCCATTAAACAGAAGGACTTTCCTATCTGTTGGGTTTGACTGACTAAAAATAACTGTCTGATATGCAGAATTTATAGTCATGGTGTAATTTTTGAATTTATAATGCATTTCTGTTGGTACTAAAAAAAGGAAGTTAATTTTTCATCTAGATATACTGACCTTGAAAGTTGCGGAATGTAGTAAAGATTACAGCAAGATTATGACATTCTTAGTCAGGATAAATATGCACCATGATGGTTTTATGCTTTAGTAAAGTCTGCTAAACCCTCAGCAGCACATTGACAACCATCCAGAGTGAATTTTCATTACACTTATCCAAACAATTTTTATAATCTTAGCAAGCAAACTCCATCTCGAGGTTTATTTAGATGAATAATGTTTCAGATTTAGCTGATCAAGATAACTGCTTGGGAAAAAAATAGCTCTTTATGTGGAAAGATTGCTGTCCTTTTCACTGCTTGTCTCTGTGTTTGCTGGAACTGGGCTCAATAAAAATAAGCTTCTTCACCATTCCTCACAGGGTAGGTGTGTGTTTCAGAGACCTGCAAGCCCAGCTCCCACTGAGTGCAGAGCCAGTTGTAAGGATGCATGTTCTTCCAGCTCAGGGGAAATTCCAGAGCAGACTGGAAATCTCTCTGTTGTCTCTTCAGCTCTCCTGGCTCTTTAGTGTTTTCTAAATTTTCACAGGAAACTTCCCCATTGCTGCCAGTTTTCCAGGGTTCATCTGTGGGCTACGCCTTGTAGAGCACTGAAGGATTTTTACGGGGGAACATGGCTTTAGCCCCTCTGGCAGACTCTAAACTATGTATGGTTCAGGAGATTATTTTTCTATAGGCATTTTCTCAGTTTTAAAAGAGAAGCATATTCTTGGGAAAGGCTGTTGTTTTCAGGACTTGTGTCTAGAGGACTTTGCTGTCTAGGATCACTTGGGAGGATGGGAGGTGGCAGAGCTGGGTGATTTTGGGAAACTGGACCTTGTTGGCATGGTTCTTTTTTCAGCCCGGCTTGCTGTCCTCTATTGTCTAACAGAGATTGGGGTTGTGACAAGGGAGAGTGTTTGTTCCTGAGGTCCCTGCTGTTCAGGACTCCAGATATTAGGGTATTCCTGCTCTTCCTGCTGGTATGGGAGCTTGGAGAGTTACCCGTGTGCCTGCTGGGCCACCAGGAACCCTGTTGTCAGCTTTAGTGCTGCACGGGGCTGTTTGCATTGCCAAAGATAGATGGCTTTCCAAAATTGCAATTTGAATAATGAACAGGAGGCAGGTAGTGAAATGGTAGATTTGAACTGTGCTGGGGAGCTGAAAAATAAGGCATGACAGTTTTATTCTGCATTCCATAAAAATGGAAAAAATTCTGGTAAAGTGGCCTGATTTGCATCTCCAGAGATGCTGTCCTGTTTACACTTTATTCACAACAGAAGAGATTCTAATTCCTGTGCTGTGAGTGAAGTTAAACCACCTTGCTGAGAAGCTGAGATTCCTTTTCTTTGTGTTCCTATAGCCACATTTTATTTCTTAAAGTTTTATGCCACAGCTTTACTTCTTTGTAGAGCTCTGGTGATTGGTGGTACATTTTCTGTAGGAACAGAATTGTTGCATCTTCCAGAGAAAAGCAATTTAGGACAAGTACAAAAGGATTCAATGCACATAATGTGGAAGGTTCCATATGATAAGCTTTTTGCAAAAGGGAAATCAGTAATTAAAAATACAGCTGTTAAAAGCAGATTTATATTCAATGAAACTTGATAATGCTACCTAAGATTTATCAAAAAGATATGTATCTCTCTATTTGTATACAAATTTCTTATTATGGCAGGACCTTGGATGTGCTTCTGAGGAAAGCAGAGTAAAAATGCTTTCCTGGGCTGCACAGGTGCTCTGACACTGGACACTCATATCCCTACAGAGAGCTGTCCAGTCTTTGAGCATTTGAGTTACTCATTACCTCTGCCCTTGATGCTGTTCCTATGAAGTGGTCACTGTCCAGCTTCCATGTTAGCCTGCTTTAGGAAGCAGTCCCAGCCCTTTCTGCCTGTGAGGCAGGGGAAGTGATGCTGGCCTGGGGCTGATTCTGCCTCCAATCTGTTGGGAAGTCTGCGTGTTGTGTTTCTAAATCTGGAGCAGTGGCACGTGCAGCATAGAAATTATTGCAGCAGTTTCTGCATTGTCAGCTGCAGCCTCTCTGGGGCTGTTAGGTTCAGATATGAGCTCAATCCCTAGGAGACTGTTCCCACAAAATTCACTTTCCAATGCTCAGACTCAGGCAAGCTGTCTAGAATTGGGGTTGCTCCTGAGTGAAATTAGTACGTTCCACCCTGGGGACAGGGTGAAAGTTCTTCCCAAATGGCAATGGTGTTATTAGGCTTATTGATCTATTAGAAATTTTGTCATCAGTTTGTAACCTAATGGGGTGAAAAATAGAAAACTTGAGTCTCTGAGTGAAGCTGAAGGAGGGTTGTTGTTTTGTTGGTTTGTTTTTTTCCTCTTTTGTTTCTGGGCTTAGAAAGGAACGTAGTCAATTGAATTCACATCTGGTTGGCTGATTTTCTTCGTGGAAAAACTCCAAATTCATTGTGAAGATTAGAGTAAGCGTTTATGGGTTTTCAGGATTTTGAATGGAATTTGAAGTATTGTGTTTTCAAGCAGTGGACAAATCAGTTTTCTCATAGGTATTTGTTCATGTTCTAATTTTGGCATTTCTTTGTCTATTTTCTAATTCTAAAAATTGTTTTATGCTTCGTGTTGTGTCTTGGGATTTCATAATGTGCTTGCTCTTTTTGCAAAAATGCACACAAATTCATTGAAGTTCCTCATGACAAAAAGTTCTCATCTAAAAATTGTTGCCAAGTTAGTTGGAATCAACATATTTATCAGAAATAAGCTGCTTGTTAATGAGAGTGGAATTTGCAAATCATAAAAATTGATGAGTGTGTTAATATGTAAGATTTGCTTTAAAAAAGTACAAACACGCTCTTGTACTGTTGCCTTATTTTCGTCATAATAATGGTTAACAAATGTATCTCAAAGAGGTCTCGTGAGCAAGATAAAGAAAAATTGGTTAGTCTGTGAAAAGTGCTTGGCAGCTAAAAATGTCTTTTCTCTCAAGCTTTATCAATCCCCTCTTTTGCATTTAAATTCATAAATTGTAACTTATATAGGTTTGGAGGTTTTTTTTGTGCAAATTCCTCTGGAATTTTAAATGTCCAGCATTGCAAAACTTCAGAGTTTTTTTGTAGTTTTGGGTGGATATTATTGACTAGTTTCTGGCATATCTCTACATCTTTATTCATATTTATTTCTTATAAGTGTACTGTTTTCCAAGAAGCTCGGATACTGGAATCTCCCGGTAAACTCTTCTTGATCTTCTCTGTTTGAAAACTGAAATTTTTCCTTGATTCAATTATTTCAAAATATCACCTCACTTAAGATTCCTGTGCTTTGTGTTTTAGATATTTGTTGTTTTAAATTGTAAGACTGTTTGGAAGTTGTTGTCTGGTCCATGCATCTCTCTGCTTATACAGTAGCCAAAAAATTGTGTTTGAACCTTGGTGCTGTTTTATGCAGGCAGGCCAGTTAGGCTACATTATTTCATTACAAAAGCCAACCATCTGAGCCATCAGACTAATAAAAAATCATCAGTATCTTTATAAAACAAAACAGTTGTGTGTTAAGGATACACAAGAGTGGAATGCAGGTATTACTAATGTACTTAATTACTCGTTTTAATAATTGTGATACAAAAGGCAGCCTTGTAAAATGATTGTGTGGTTTTGAGATTTTAATTGGTTGGTTGAAGACATGTTGTTTATTCTGGCTAAAGAATCCCAGAATCAGAGGATAGAGCAGGTTGGAAAGGACCACAAGGATCATGTGGTGCAAACCTCCCTGCTCAAGCAGGGTCATTCCTGAGCACATGGCACAGGATTGCATCCAGATGGTTCTGGACTATCTCTGTGAGGGAGACTCCACAACCTCTCTGGGCAACCCCGTTAAATGCTTGGTCACTGCACACTAAGTAAGTTCTTCCTCATGTTCAGGTGGAACTTCCTCTTGGATCAGTTTCTGCCCATTGCCTCTCATCCTATTAAAGAGGGTACACCTCTGACTGGAAGTTCATTTCCTAAAGAGCCCTGACAACTTTCTGGCTTTTTTCAGACTATATTGTCTTTGGTTTCAGCAGGAACTTGAATATTGTCAACAGCTTGTTGCAAAACATCTGTAGACCTGAGATCTAAAGACTTAACTGCAAGAAAAACTTTTTTTTTGCCAGTGCCACCTGTTTTTGTGAGGAAGACTTGAGGAGGCTTAATTACTATAATATTTCTGGGGCTTTTCTCCCAAGTCCTCCATGCACATCATACAGTCATTGTATTAATTTCTCTAAAACTCTTTGGTTATCCTTGTCAAAAGAAAAAAAATCCTCACGAGACTTTTGTTACAATATATTAATCTAGAAACAGAGCTACCGCAGTCACTCAATGTGCTTTCTAATTTCATTTTAATTTCCACTCTCTGTTGGGAAAGAACATTTCCAGACTTGTGTAGACCTTGAAGTGGTTCAAATAGGAGGATACCAACAGAATGATGCTGTGCTGGATTGATGACCAAGTCCGCATTGTACAAATTTCTGGTGTTGATCTGGTGTCCCTAAAATGTTGTCACCATCAAGCTATCATAGTTGATGAAATGAACTTAAAATATCTTTTAAAATTGTTCTTTTCATTCTGCTTAGAAACTCAAGCAGACATCAAAACAATGAATTCATTTTGGTCATGCTTCCATCTATTTCCCTCACAATTCTGTGAGGATGTAAAGTTTTTGTTCCAATAGAGGTAGAGAATCTATTTGGTTTATATTACCATACAAAGAGGGTATTGAGGTGTGACTAGGGCTGTAACCTTGTTCTAGAAATGGGTTTCACCACTTTGTCCTACAGTTCTCTCTTGTTTATTGTGTGTGGATTTTTTGCCCCAAAGATAAGTACTAGAAAGTCTTAACTTTCAATTGATTAGAATAAATTTTACTTCAGTACTCATGCTGAAGTAGTGAATCCCTTAGAGATGATCAGGAATGGGTAAGATCACTCAAGGTCCTGGGTAAATCTAGATCATAATTTCCTACTGCAGCCTCTGATGTGTTGAAGGCCATTGTGGAAGGGTCTAAAGTTACTTTCTTTCCTATAAATTGTTGTTCCCGATGCAGGAGCAGTTCCCTAGGGTTGCTGTACTCAAGGCTCTATCACAACATCTTTTTATTGAGATTTGACAATTTTAAGTCTGCAACAACTTTGCTAAATCTCAAATATCTATGACCCAATTTTTCAATACTACTAATATTGCAAATGAAAGCATTCTAAAAAGAATGTCTGCTCAGCATTTTTGAGAATCTGGCCCTGGGACTGTAGTGTCCAGTTGTAGCAATTAGGGAATGCCTGTAAGAAGTGTCTTCACAGCATCACACAGAAAATTTGTGGCAGGGGCACAGGGTTATGTGCTGGTTCCCAAAGCAGCAGCTGGTCACCTGTGTGGCTGATCAAACACACACACAGTTTTACCATACAAACACTTCCCTTGATTTCTTTTCTGCTTATGATTGCCCACCCATACCTGTTTTCCTCCTTTCTTAGCAGGAATGAATCTTCATTGGAGTGCTTGCATGCTTAGCACTGGAATTAAGAAACCACCTTTAAGTTGCAGCAGTGTCAACTCTCAGCAGGAACTTCAGTGATGTAGAGGAAGCTCACTGTGTATTAAATGTCAGTGTTTTCTATCCAAATCACCTCCTGTTTTATCAGATGATATGCACAGCTTTTCCCTGCTCCTTCACTTCTCTGAAGCTTCTTTTGCTCACTTACAAGTAGCACATTTACAGGGGCTGAATTTGCAAGTAAAATTGGTTTGCTGGGCAACAAGGAATTGCGAAGTCATCTTTATATTCCATCTGAATTCCCTATTTTCTACAAAATGTTTCTAGTAAAATCATTAGCAAGTGGATGTAGTCATTTGTTCAGGGAGTTGAGTAATTTTCCACTCCCAGCTTTCTATTACCGGGAAGTAGTAGTAGTATCAGTTCATACCCTACTTTCTGGAGTTTGGAAAAGTTTCCAAATCAGTGTGGAAATATTGGATTTGAAATATTTCACTGGTTTTGTATGGCTTTCTGATAGGCTGAAAGATGTAAAGTATGTAGCTGAACATCATCTTGTCTCCTTAAACTTGTTTTGAACTTTAGTTGTGAAATATTAAAAAAAAAAAAAGGGGGGGGGGAAGACATTTTATAATTCTGTAATGGTTTTAGAGTAGTGCAAGCCATTAGAGCAATTGAAAACAGTTATTGTTGCATTTAAGTAGTGCAGTAGGTCGATGACACTTTGCATGCAAAGTTGAATATTGAAAATGTTAAGTAAAGGGGAAGTATTATGGTGCAACTTTTAAATGTATACCGAAGATACATTTAATGTTACTCGAAGATTCATAGCTTTTTAATCCTAAGAATATTGGCATCAAATCACAAAGTGCATCATTAAATCTGCATTTCACTCATGAAATGTGTCTGGTAATTACACAGATTTTAGCAAGTCATGGGTTTTATAGAAACAAGGATTTGATCCAGGCTTTCTGTTTAGCATTTTTTTTTCCTTCTAGTTACTTGTTTTGCAAAATGTTGAGTTGCAAGCTGTCATTAATACTGGACACTTTTTTAAGGCACGTACATAACTCACAGTATTGAAAGATCTATTATTTTATACATCATTTTCTCCCTCAGCTATAAAGTTTCTACTTCACTGTGGACAGAATGTAAACTGTTAGAAACTTGGAAGAGTACCAGTCAGTGTAAAGATTCCCAATTTTTTTGTTTCATTCCTAATTTAAATCCTTTGAAAACCAAAGTAGCTACTTTTGCAATTTTCTCCTTTTCTACTCTGTTATAAACAAGATGTTGTTCTTGATCTTTGTTTTCTGCTGTACTTTTTCCTTTACCTTTCAAGCACAGCTTGATTTGCTGTCTTGGTGGCTGGTGCTGAGCAGTTGGAAGCAAAAGGAGAAAAAGGGCAGTAGAAGGGTAGCTTTGAGGGAAAAGTGGACATAAAGAATATTGAGATCAGAAGAGCAACTCTAGTTTTAATTGTAACCACATTTATTTTCTGTCATGCTTTAAACATCACTGTGTCTTTAACTGGGGATTTAAAGTAAATCATGTAGAAATAGATTNACTCTAGTTTTAATTGTAACCACACTTATTTTCTATCATGCTTTAAACGTCACTGTGTCTGGGGATTTAAAGTAAATCATGTAGAAATAGATTAATTTTAGTTTATAGAAAGAAGACCTGGGGGTTTTTTTGAGCTGCTGCCATTGCACTGGTAGCTGTGAATGCACCATAGAATATGCCACATTCTCAGTGCTGGAGTGTTTTGCTACGTTTTTCCCACCAAGAAAATCAAATAATTAAGGAGAAACATTTAACAATGGAAATTAAAGATGTTAATGAAGATCTGACTTATTTCACCCAAGAATATTAAGCAAGTGTTCTTAAAATAGAAAAGCCTTAAAGCAATTAGCTGAGCACAAATGCACCTCACTGAAAGCAGAGTCACCAGGGCAGTGGAAGGATGCCCGGATTGTTCAAATCCTGTCCTGTCATTCCAGAAGTTGGAATCACTGTTGTTCCGGTTACAGGGTGCGGTCAGTGCTTCAGGCACGAGGTCACGAGTCACACTGTGCTGTGCCAGCTTGATGGAGATGGGTTTGCAGATGTGTCCAGCATCAGGCAGTTTAAATTGTACATAATTTTGTTATTAATGTGTGCTGGAAGATCTGTGTCTTGTAATCCTCAACTAAAGAAGTACAAAATGTGATGGCATTTGTTCCTTATTAAGATTTTGTGTTCTAGAGATTTTCTGGTTTTCTTTCTGCAGCATACCAATTTCACTTTTACAAGATGATAATTCTCTTAAGGAATTGTTCATCTTGGAGACTCTTTGGGGTAGGGTACTCAGTATTTGCAAAGAAACATAAAATTTACAGTAGTAGAGGGAAAAGATGACAATTCTCTCAGGACTGAGTTATGGCTGTAGCATTGCTGTCTCTTTGTGCTTTTGGGGGAATGTTTTTGGAATGGCAGCTTTCAATGAGACAAAAAACTGAGATACACTCATTTTAGGCACTCAGGACCTGTCCATGCAAAAGTAGGAGTGTTATCCAATTTTTTTTCCTTGTATTTCTTTCTCGAGTAATGATGTTCTGCCTAAGTTATTCCAGCAGCTTTCCTGTGAAGTGTGTTGTGTCCAGCTTTAAAACAGTTTTGAAATTCCTGAATTGAGGAAAAGATTTCAACAAGGGCATATTAGTTGCTCTTCATAAACGGGATGCCACCAAAGTCTCCGATCAAAGTGAACACTGTTGAAACTCAAGCTGAATTGAATTGGAAAAGGTTGTGAAGAGAGTTCTTGAGCTTTCCAGATGGCTACAAAAGAAGAAAATTAAGAAAATTAATACCTGCATCAAAAAGTAGGTTATTCTTAAGTGTGAACAAGTGTAAGGGTTTGTGAAAGGGGTAAGTAAATTCTTGGTCTAGGTTTTAAAATCTTAGCATGGCTGTCCAAAAGATAGCACAAGAAAGGGTTCTGCAAAGGAGCTGATGTAATTGAAGCGAAGAAAGTTGCTGAGCAGCATTTTTAAGAGAATCAGTTGAAATTATAGTGCTTTAGTTCCTCAGTATAGTGAAGAACTTACGTAATTATAAATAGACTATAAAAGAAAGATATTTATTAGAGGTTATAACGGAAATGGTACAAGATAAAGAAATTTTAGTGTCAGAGGTAAGTGAAGAATGGGTCAAAAAGATGTGAGTCACTGGTGACAGGAAGAGTAGGTGGTCAGCTATGGCAGAAAATTACATTTTCTTGGATGCGGGTGAGAATACCAACTCAAAGACTGTGGATAGTGACTCAATTTTGGTCTGCCACTCAGTCTGTACACATGTTTATATATCCAGCTCTTACTCCAAAGTGTTGATAGATCTTTGTACATTGCTTTTGGTTTTTTTGGATTAAAGGTTTTGAAGTAAATGACATGTCTTTGACCTTTCCCTTTTTCGCTAGTATTGCTGTTTATCTCACTGGTTTTGAATGGTAAGCTATCTGAATCAGCTGGTGCATGGAGGGCAGGGGATGTCAGTTCTGTGCCTGGCAGCGTGGAGGGAGCTGTTTCACGGCCTTGCTATTCCATGTGACACTTGATGGCAACTTCTGTGACTTGGAGGTGCTGCTTAGGTGTGGTTTACAAATGAAGAACACCAGTCTGTGAGCTCTTCCATAACCTACAGTTCCAGAAAATGTTGTCTAGATCCTGGTAGAACTGTTCTCTCTGTTCCCTCTGTCTCATTTTGTTCTGGTATTGTGGTATGTTTTTCTTTCCTGTATCCGGTGCTCATCCGCTTAAGTCACTTTTTTTCCCTTGTGCTTCACTGTTTAATTTTAATTTTTTTTAGAAAAACAGATACATGGAGGAATGTTTTTAAAATGTGTCAGTTGTTCCATAGTAATACCAATGAAATATTGTCTGGTTTCATTATGAGAAGTGATGAGAGTTCAGAATTTTGATAATGTAGTAGATTGCAGTAATTTCTTGGGGAAGGCTACAAACATTTTGAGTAGGCTCATGTGTCAGCCAGTCTTTGCTGTAATGGATTCCTTTCCATTCCAGCGAACAGAAAGTAAAACTAGGTCTTTAAAAATCACTGCACAGTAACAAGTAAGTCAATGTTCTTGTGTGGTTTTCTATTGAAAAATCCCTCCCCAGGTGAAGGAGGGATTTGCATTTCCTTTGTTGAAGCTGATGAGAACTTCTTTATATGTGAATTGATTCTGGTCACTTTTTAAACATCACCTTCTAAAGGGCAATGGAGCAGCAATTCCCAAATGTCACAAGTCAAGCAGATGAAGCAGAAAACTGGCTGGGCTGAGCAGATCTTCTCTTGGAAATAAGGCAGAAAAAGGGAGATGTGTGCGTGCAGAGTGGAAGCAAGGTCAGGTGACCTGGGAAGAATACAGTGGTGCTGCTTGCCACTGTAGGGAGAAAATTCTTGTGGCCAAAGCTCAGCTGGAGTTGAAGCTGGCCAGAACTGTGGGGGACAATCAGAAGAGTTTTTTTAAATACATTAAGAGCGATGGACAGTGTGAAAATAACTGGCCCATTACAGGATGAGGATGATCACTGCAAACAGGGCCATGGACAAGGCAGAAGTGTTTAATGCATTCTTTGCCTTTGTCTTCAACAAGGATGATGGACCGGAGGAGGATGGTGAAGGAGCTGAAGGGGAAGCTGCATGAGGAGTGGCTGAGGTCACTTGGTCTGTTCAGCCTGGAGGAGACTGAGGGGAGACCTCACTGCAGCTACAAATTCCTCCTTAGGGGAAGAGGAGGGGCGGGCACTGATCTCTTCTCCGTGCTGACCAGTGACAGGACCTGAGGGATTTGCCTGAAGTTGATTCAGGAGAGGTTTAGGTTGTGTATCAAGAGAAGATTCTTCCCCCAGAGGGTGGCTGGGCAGGGGAACAGCTCCCCAGGGCAGTGGTCACAGCACCAGCCTGACAGAGCTCAAGAAGTGTTTGAAGAGTGCACCCAGGCACATGGTGGGACCCTTGGGGATGTCCTGTGCAGGGCCAGGAGTTGGACTTGATAATCCTTGTGGGTCCCTTCCAGCTCAGCATAGTCTATATGATTCTGTGATATATTCAAGAATTGAGCTCAATTAAAAAGAAATTAACACATAGTTCTGGCTTTACATGAAGAATTCTTTTAGTTCTGGGTGAAATGTAGTTTGCAAAATGAAGTGCAGTGACTTTCTGACCATTGCAGACACGTGTAGGCCTATGTTTATGACTTGAGCTCTACACCAGTGTTTTCAAGCTGTAGCAGCTGAGGTTTTTAAGGACATAGAATCCTAAATACCTGGGGGGTAGGAAATAGTCTTTTGTGAAGAACAGTGTGTTGGTTTCTATTTTGGTGCAAATCTGTGCATAATCAAAAAATCATTCTGGCAATCTACTCTGAGTTGATCTGTGTGGGCCAAAGCCATTGGATAAAGGATCTACTGCCTGTTGCACCTTCTTGTAAGAAAAAGAGGGAGTTTCTTAAGTCGCATGGTGTTGACTAGGAAAAATAGAAATAGCAGGAAATTTTTGTAATGTTTTACAGGGTCCTTGAATCCCTAATTACTCTGAAAGATTCCTTTTTCTGTGATGCTGGAGGTTGTGCGTAGGACACTGTTGTTTGCTGTTCAAGTGTCGTAGGTCAACACATGTTTCCTGGTATGCAACTGTTGAGAAGTGGGGGGGGTCTTTGCTTGTTTTTTGGTTATTTTTTTTGTAATGTAACCCATACACACATTGTCAAAGCTCATCTACTATTCTTTTAATGTTTTTCCAGTACTACATAGTTATTTTCAAATTTTCACTTAATTTGTTTGGAGTTTACAGCAAATACTTTTCGTATTATTTTTCTTTTGTACGATCTGTTTCATATTTGGGAGACTCAGGAATGTAGGAAACATTGATGCACCAGGAAGTGCTGCCTGCAGTAGGGTATTTCTGCTCATCTTGTATCATTTCTCCTGAGACAAATGAATGACTGTGCTAATATTTGTAGGCAGCTCTGCAGTCCCTGCTGCTCAGACAAGACCATCATGTCTGAGATGTTGTCATCGTCGGCGCTTACGCCGTGCTCTCCATCCTACGGTCTGTCTCAGACTTCCAGCCTTCCTGATAAACCAAATTTTAGTTTTACTAACTTGAATTTTAGTGTTACTGGGAGTGTATTGCTAAGCTATTATTATTTAGTTATTATTCCTCTACTGGAACGTTATCAGGCATTTTCTGTTGTTTAAAGCAATGGCTTCAAACTTCTCATGGCCTTGTAGGTGTCTGTGTTGAACTCCTAATGCATTTTATTCCTTAGGTTTCAGTCTCCTTTCAAGCCAGATCATAGCAGCCGTGGTTTGCTTGGCTCTGGGTAACTTCAGACAGTTTCAGAGTCTTCTAAAGATGGCTTTTGCCAATATATTAATATTTTATTTTAGATGAGGAGAACAATAAAAGAGCCAAAATAGTTCAGTGTTTCACTGAACCAGTGTAGAATTTATTTTTAGTAGTTAAGAAAAATCCCAAACATTTTCAGGTGATTTTTGTGTTGCCTGTATCATGAAGGAATAAGTAGTCATTCTTTTAAAAGAACATGCTGTCCTTTTGGATAGCTGTATTGCACAAGTGATGTCCAAGGCAAAAGACTGGGGTTTTTTTTCTTGTTTTACTTTTTATTTTTCCTGCAGATGGCTTCCTCTTGGGTATAATTTGGAATAAAATTCAGTACTGTTAAGTGTTTTGGCTCTTTATTTTATTCAAAGTATGTAAGACATTACAGATGCCTTGAAATATTTCTGTTTCCTCTGTATGCTTGTGGGACAATAGAAGGGAACCCCCCATGGTTGACTGGTGTTTCTATTTTTATATATAAGAGTACCACTAACATTTGATTAATTTGGGGAAGGAAACATGTTAGTTATTTAATTTTTTTCAATGAGATTGTGATTTTTACAATGTAATTTTCCATGTATTAATTCCTACTATCCAATAGCATCTTCTATTGTGTAGGAATTACTTGGTAATAATTTGACATGCATGATAATAACAATAATGTACTTTCCCCACCTCTTGTGCAATTTAGATGATAAAGATGTGGTTTCTATTTCTGCTCCCTGTATTTTATGAGAGGATCTGTAATTGTTGATGTTCAGTAATGTTTCATTTCAAAGAACAATGAGGGCAGCCCAGGTCCCTTTGGATATAAGGGACTGGAATTCTCCCACCAGTAAAGAAGCAAAGAGAAGGCCCTTTGGGCATCCTGTCCCTGCAGAGGGCACTTTCATGCAGCTGAAGTGCAGTGCTTATACTTCGTCTGCACTTGTTAGCCCACTTGGGACAGAGGAGGAAATGCATGGTTTTTCTAAGCAGTGAAGTTACCAGCTTACATTTTTCAACTCTCTTAACATGGCATTGTTTTAATTAATTACCAGTAAGTGGTGTTTATAAGCAGTAAACCCTTTTGCAAGTATAATTTGACCAATTATTTTGCATTAAATTATGAAGACAAGATAGAATTATCTAATCCCTACCAATCCACTTGAAAAATATTTATTCCTTCATATACAATCCTACTCAAATCTTTCCAAGGACTAAATTTTATGGTATGAAATGATATAATGTTTTGGATATGTTGCACACAAGCAATGAAGTTTGCTTTCTTTTTAAAACATTTCAGTTTATTTTTAAAAACCTTTTCCCCCTCTTTTTGGCTTCACGGTGGAGACCATATGTGATACATCAGCTTATTTAGTCTGACCAGAGTCTATTAATTAGCACCACTGATTTGTGATACAATGTCCAGCAATTCTCGTTATTCCAGCCTAGTTTCAGTCCTGTCCAATTTGATAGTGTTCTTGAGATTAGGATGAAACCAGAGCATCTCCTGAGCTTAAGGGAATTGATTACACTGATGATGCTAACATGCCATATGCCACAAAGGAAAACAAACAAGTAAAATAAATCCCCGAATCCCTCTCAGCGTGATTTGGTAGAAAATTCCATCTCAGCCCTTGATTTGGCAGGCAGTTTATAGTCACATAAGCAACAGAGGCCAGCCAGACTTCTCTGTAAGTACCTGCCAGCCCCATGAAGTGCTGGATGGCTGCCACTGGCTCTCTTGCAAAAACTCGGATGTCCAATTAGGTATCCAGGTGGAAGTGCTGTCTAAATCTTTGTGCTTGAGTGGTTGAAGCTCTGAAGTATGAGATCTGATTATAGCTGTATAATAATGGAGAACTTCAAGTGCTACGAGCACATTCAGCCCCTGAAAGTTTTAGAACAAGAGGGTTCATGTACAGATTTCCAGGTTCCTCACGGGTCTGAACTGACTTGTGCCGACACACATGGACAAAATAATTTCTTCCAAAAGCTGTTCAATTTTACTTGAAGGACTCCAGCTCCAGCTGAGGAGAGCATAATGCTTACCCTGATAACCTGACTCTATTTTCCATCCCCTTCACTGACTAGAGTATGAGGTCTTATTGAGAGATTTGAATTTTTATGATAATGATTTCTGAACACTTACCTGAAATCCTCTTACTAGCAAACACCTTACCTACAAATAACCACTCTATAAGGTGTTTCTCAACTCTCTGCAGTGGACTCCAAAAGCTGAGCTCTTTTAAACTCATGGTATGACACTTGTTTTCCAGCACAAGTGTTGGGGCTTTTTTTGTCTTACTTGGAAAACTCTCTTTGTATTCTCTACACCATGTTCCAAAGTGATTTTTTTGGCAGGTCTGTGCCTGCCCAGTTAGGAAACATGGGACAGGATGAGGTTTTTTAGCTGGGACCAGAGTTGGGTATTAGATAATGTTTCTTCAGTAGAGGTGCCTTCACTGATGTGTGTCACTGGTAACAAAGATGGGTTATCTTTTCCAGTCCCTCAGCAGGCTTGTCTTTAATCTTTGGAATGTGTTTTTAAAACATAATTGCCACAAAGCATCAAATCACTTTTAAGAAAGAAAAGAATCCAGGTATACTTATGTGATTATGATTGTATTTATTAGCTGCATTGTATTGCTATTACCCTACCCTGAAAAACCATTTTAATGCCTTGTTTTTTACAGAAATGTATCAGTCATTGTTCTGTTTGTATCTTGATTTTGGCTCTGATGCAGCTTTAAATTACCTTCTGCTAATTTACCTGAGTTGACTGTTGTGCTGAACTAGTAATTTCAGAAAGCACTGAACTTTTCAGTGATTTCCTATGGACATTCTTTTTTACCCTCTTAAAGCATAAAAATTATGTCTTTGGTGTCTGGGCCTGAGTTTAGTGGTGAAGAACTCCTCAGTTCTTTTCTGCTGCATGCGAGTTACTTGAGCCAATGTGCTTGAAAATACTGACTTTTATCAGAGGTGCTCACATTCTCTCTTCTAATTTTTTTTTTTTTGTTCCAGTAACATCTTGCAACAGAAGTCTGCTCCCCCATAAAAACTTGTGATGCTCTGTTTTAATTGCTGTATGGTGGAGAACAGAGAACATGCGAGCTGCAGGCCTGTGGTGATTGTGCAAAGCTCCAGTTCAGCATGCTGTCCAAAGGTGGAGTGCACTGGAGAGCTACCAGAAGGGAGGAAAAGGGGCTGCCATGAATAGATAGGAGCTTAGAAGCACAAACTTCCTCAGTGCCAAACCTCTCTCAAGCTTCATTCTGATGAGTTTTGGAATCTCATAGTGCAGAAACTGCTAAATTCAGCAGGCCTACCTGGAGGAAATAGTCTCTTGCTCCAAGTAGCTGTTTCCTGGCATGCCAGCTGTGCACATGGAAGCATCTGCAGTGGCACAAAGCCTTTTTGTTTACACTGGGGCTTTTGGCAGACACGCTCTCTTACCACGGCCCTGAGAGATATCCTGTATTGCAGGCCAGCACTAATGCCCACTGCTTATATGACAATAATAGTACAGGCCCCAGTGTGGTGGGAAGAGAGGACAAGTATGTCTCATGTTGTTGATCCCAGTTCTCTGCACAGGAAACTGAAACTCAGTGGAAAGCACCAAACTTTTCAGCTGTCTTTTCATGCTACGTGTTTTACTGTGTTCCTGGTGAGAATGCTGACAGGAAATACATTCCATATTTTTCTTAATTAGCACTGTGGAAATGCAAAATTCAGTAGTAGCAACCAGTGTACAGAACTTCATTGGTGGAATATGTTAATATTGCAATCCAGTTGTTTGGAATTTTTTATTTTAGCTCCCAGTCTAGTCTTTCATTTATATAAGATGTTTCTTTGTGAGATTTTAGTCACATTTAATTTTTTTCTGTTTATGTACTTACTCTTCTGTTTCCTTGTAGAAACTCACACCTGCAAAAGGGGAAATCAATTGTGACCTTAAGTGGGAAACAATAATATGACTCATATAAGAAGTATTGTTAAATTCCCAAAATTAACAGACCAGCAATGTACTGCCCTTTCTATAGTTTCCTTTGTTTATTTTTAATTTAACTTCTCCTGGCTGAGTCAAGCTTTTGGTGCAGGGAGCAGCTGTAGTTCTGTCGGTCCTTTGCATCTCTGAGGATCTGAGGTTGATGGAGCGGGCAGTGTTGGGTGTGGTGCTGCTGGGAATGGCTGCATGTGACAAGGTGGAGGTTTTAGGAGTGCCCTCCCTTCAGACCTTCCACCACTGACATGGCTACAGGGCTCCTGCTGGCCTAGGTCAGTGACAAACCTTTTAAACTTCCTCAGTTGCATCATGAAGGGATATATTTCAAAAAGAAATTGGTTATCACTTTGCACTGAGCACTTCTTTTTAGGGAGTTTTAGGTATGTATTTCCCTTTTTGTGGTTTTCTCTACAAGTGTATGTTCCAGTTGAATTTCTGCTATTTTAAGAGCAAATTCTGACATCGAATTAATTTGCCTGTTTCAAGACTTCCTGTTCTGTATTCTGTCATCTTGAGGCTGTTGGCATCTCTTTTGAGTCTCTTAAGTCTATTTTGCTGCAGCAGTCCCAGGCATTTTGGTGGCTGGGTCTCTGTCAGGTCACATCAATGTTCTTTCCAGTGTACACTGCATTGCCATGTGCTTACACACACTGCCCCAACTCCCACGTGCTTTTTTCTGAGTGTTGAGACTTGAACCCATCTCTGGCATATTATTCTGGGGAGTTAGAAGATGATGGATACAAAAATCCTAACGTATATTAGCACAAAGCTGCTTGTGCTTTTTTACGATTGCTGGAGAGCAACAGCCTATCTCCAAACTGTAGCATGGTATTATCAGTGTGGTTTAATGTCTGATAGTGCAGGTGTGAGTGATAAAAGTGAGATAATGAGGACTTTGTGTATTATGGTAGTATTTTATAGAACATTGACCTGAGTTGTCTGGAGTAGTATTAATCGTTAACATAAATCAAAATTTATGTCCGTGTAAATTGCATACTGTGTGCCAGTTGTAATTGTTGAGTGATGTTAATTACTCTGCTTTTTTTTTTTTTGGACATTCAACCAATGCAATAATTGCACATCCTGTATGTATTTTAAAGCTAGTTTAAAGTTTATCTAGTAAATGAGTTGGGAAGTCACTGAAGACAGGGGAATGCTTATGGCTGCTGTTGTAGCACAGTGCTACTACTGCCAAAAGAGAAAAAGAAAGAAGGAAGGAGAGAGAGAAGAGGAGCAAAAAGAGTGCAATAGGCAAGGTTAATAGTTCATACTTCACTGATAATTGTGCATAAAATGCTCAATTATGTTTCTAAATAGAAACTGTATTTCTAGGCTTGTCTACCTCAGATGACTACTGATCTTTTAAAAGGTCAGGAGTCATTAAAAATAGGAATAAAACCAAGCCCCAAAACAAAAAAGCAAGCAAAAACCCCTTCCCAAACAAATTAACTATTAGCATAGTGTCACAATGCATTTTCAAAACCATTCCTGAAAAATGGTTGTTGAAAAGGTTAAGAGGGACACAGATGCTTCTTTTTCTACTTAGTGATGGAAATTAAAACTCAAGCATTTAATACAAGGAATCAGTTTCTTTGATAGTGTTATCCTTTTATAGTCCTTCTTTAAGTATTCTAAATATCAGAAATTCTTCTTCCATACTGTCTTTTTGTCTATAACAAAGACAGTGCACACTAGAACTGTATTATTCTCTATTCACTAACCTGTGACTGAAGTATAAATTGCTAAAGTCATGTCTTACTTGGATTTGTTGCTGCGTTGTACTTGTCTTTTGTGCTTTCATGTTGAATAATTAATTTCCAGACTTCTCTTATTCCTTTGACCTGTGGTAGCATTGAGGCAGCAATTATTGCTTGCCAGCAAAGATTGCTTGGTAAAAGGAATTCTGAAGGCAGGCCCTGTCTTCCTGAATTTCAGGTGCAAGACCCAAGTTTAAATTTGATTCTTAACTGTTTGATGAAGTTTAAAATGTATGTTTTTAAAAAAAAGTACCTAAAATTCTCTGGTGTAAAGCATGTGCTTCAGACACCAAATGTATGAATATTTGGGTTGCCATACTGATGTACATCTGAGAATTCCTGGTTGTTGTCCACAGCTATCTTGCTCACTTTACCTGAGGTACCCAGAGCAGTGTTGGGTTTTACTGTGGATGAGTGTGGTAATCAAGAAAAGATTCTGGGTCCAAGAGTCTCAGAATTTTTAAATTTCCGTAAGATTATCTTGAGAACACTTGGCTGAAAACAACAGGATGGACCACTGTTTAAATAGGTTTAAAAAATAAAAAATTATTTGCACAAGCCTGCCAATTCCACATTCTTACTAAACTTCATTAGAATGGAGATGTTGGAAGTTTGTTTTGTGAAGAAAACCCCATTCGATGCCATTATTAATCCTGTACTATTTCTGAAATAAAGGCATTAGCTTGCAGTACTTACTCATAAATCACCATTTCTGTAGTCTAGCCTGGTTTTGTTCAGAAATGGTCAGAAGAGTATTTGACAGCTTTTTGTTGTTGTTGTTTTAAATAAGCCACTGGAATGGCAATACTAAGTGTTCTGAAAACACAAGAAGGAACTGTTTTCCCAGTGGGTGTAGTTTTCTTTCTAAAAGCCAGTTGAGTTTTTTTTTTTTTTTTTTTCAGAAGATAAATTAAGAGTACAATTGCTGCACAAATGCTTTTATAAACTTGAGTTTTCATTATAGCATTGAGGAAAGGTGTTTAAAAACTACACAATGTTACGAGGTTTTAAAAAGGCAAAGCAGTGAACTCGAAACTGATTTTTTTTTTTCAAGTGCATGTGTAGATGTGCACCCAGGATTTTATATTTACTGATGTGTGGGGGAGGTTAACCTTGATGAATTTCAGAAAAATACATTTCTGTCTTTGACTTTGGAGGATGAATTGACTGGTTTTAATTGAGATGTTCCTGCATATTTTAAGTTTTCTGGCTTTGTGGAACTTAGCTGCAGGGTCTCAGTGACAAGCTTGAGCATCTGGTTATTGAGGATCACTTTAATGTGCAGCTCCAATGAGAGAATACCTGGTCTGTCCCTTGTGCAGGATTAGTGCCACTGAGAGAGCTTTCAGCAGCTCTCAGCCTTAGGAAGCTCAAGAATGTGGTTGTGGATCTTCCCTCTGAAGGGAAATGTTTCTTTAATGTCTGTTTTTATGTGGCTCTAAGGGTTTGAGTGAGGAGCTGAGGTGGAAATGTCCTCAGGACCTGGGCAGAGTCTGTCCCAGGCAGAGAGGGAAGGATTATTCACCTGTAATATATGTAATTCACAGTAGCACAGTTCACAGGTGCCTCAAGGTGATTATGTAAAGGTTCTTCTTGGAGAATGCTGCATTTCAGTTCATTCCAAGGTAGAAATTTTAAAAAGGCCTTTATTTTTTATTTCTTTAGAGCTTTAGGATTAAAAGCTATTGTTTTGTTTGTGAGTGAGTTAAATTGTTTACAGTTGATCGCCAGAATATTCTGCAACACTGCAAATGGGCTTTTACCTGGAAATAATTTGGATTATATTTTAAGTGCTCTGGTTTTATTTTGGGCCAGTATAAGGATAAATACATGGTTTCTTAGATACAAGGTATCGAAGGGCAGGAAGCTGTTACAAAATTCAGTCTATATTTTGTGTTTTGTTTACATCCAGAGATATCCAAAAGCTCCAAGTGTTTCTTCATATTTACAGCTTCATAACATTGCTTTTTTTAATCATGCCAGTGAGCATTGTAATTGTTTTATTTTAAGTAGAGGTATGCATCTGAGAAAGAAAATTCCCTTTGCCAAAATTCCATACATAAATGAATGGAGAAATGGTGAAATACTCAGCAGCTGGTGCTAGGTCATGCAAGTCCAGATGGAACAAACTTCCTTCACATAATGTCCAGAACATGGTTCTTTATTTTTAGGGAGGTTTGCAGGAAAGATGATGATGATACATGTTAAAAACAAAGCACAGTTACTTGAATAGTAAGAGCCTACAGAAGCAGGCTTAATAAAATGAATCTTTGTGCCCAGAGTGATTCAAGGGAGAATTCAATGCCTGGTGAAAGTGTTGAATTAGAAAGGAAAGTGGATATCTCTTTATCAGATGTTTTAAATTTTAAAATAATTTTGGGATCTTTTAATTCAAGTTTTGTCAATGGAGTTCAAGTGTTTACTATTTTATGTGCATCCTAGATAACTTTGGATTTTATTTGACAAGGAACAAGTGCGCAAATGTATTTTGAAGAAAAAAATACGGTGTGAGAAAATGTCTTAAATATAATTATTCAAGTGCAGGATTCTGTAATGGTATGTCACAGAGCTTGTCTACTGCTCTGTGTAAACCCTTCACAAAATGCTTTGAAAGGATGACTTGCAAAGAATGCTTCATGTTGCAAACTTTCTGAACAAGCTTTTTTGCCTTTCTCCCTTTCCCCCTCGATCGTGCCATCAGAGGTGTTGGATTTCTGATGGAAAGCTGACCAGATCATTGATACAGAAAACAATGTAAAGTGCAGAGAGAGCAGTCTGTGGCTGCACAGACCCAACTAGAATATCAGTTTGAGTTTTTGTTGTGGACTTGGTTATGTTCAGGCTGCAAGGCCAGAAGAAAATGATGAATTTCTAATGTGCAGTTCAGCAGCTGGGTCATTTCTGATCAAATTTCTGTGATATGGATATTATAGTTTTGCCATGGTAAGGATACAAAGGACTAAAATTTTTCCTTAATGAAACTTGAACACTTTAGAAATACTGTTATCATGACATTTAATCTTCATATTCACAGTGACCAATAAGCATTCTTCATAGGAATTCTGAATTCTCCAGTGCTTTAATAGAAATTGTGACAATTTAAACATTTTTTTCTTCAGTTTTTCAACAGACTTTTAAGTGCTCCTTGGGGAAGTTGTCATGGCCTCAAACCACTGGGTGTTTAAGCCCATCTTTGGATAAACTTCAGCATCTCTCCTTTTTCAAGTGAGGGCATTCAGGAGGATCTACTCCACGACCTGTCCCTTCCCATTCAGGATGTCCTAGGATTCTGGACAGCAAAGCTGTATACAGTATATCTAGGGGATATGCTGATTTATGCAAATGATTTCTTTCAATAGAGAGGGACAAGGCAGGCAGTAGCAATACAGCTGTGGCCCCAGGTTAGAGAGGGAACAAATCTATGAATCAAGCAAAGATGACGTGTTTAGCTTATAAAAATCAGAAGAAAGAAATGTCACTTTTAAACTGATTAATCATGTCTAGACTTTAGCAAGAACGCTTGTGGTGATGACGTACAAATTTTTTGAAGGTAACAAACCCAGTTACACTGGTTTAAAACACCATGTGTCATTTTTAAATCTGTCTGGTTTCTTGTTTAGTCTGAAAGCATTTGTGGGAATAATTAGGAGAAAGTTCTTTGCTTCAGTGGACACGTGCAGTTTCAGACAATGTGTAAAGTGTAATTTCAGCACCTGCAGTAGAAGATGTGTTGCATATTCTTCAGCGCAATTTCTGCATATCTGCAGCAAATTTTAGAAGGCAATCAGTTGTAATATGGAGTCTGTTTGATGCACTTGCTCAGTATTAGGGGCTCATTCTTAGAAATTCTAAGTTGGACATTCTGCTTCATTCTTCTTTTCTCTGTCTTCTATAGGAGTTGTAGTCTGCTTCCAAGAATTCTGGCAAATAAGTGAAACAATATGGAAGCGTGTTGGTTCTTAAACTGTTGGGGTTTTTCTTGTTTACTGGAGAAGCCACATGACCTTTGCATTATATTCACAGTGATGCTTTTGTCTGTTTTGGTAAAGCATCTGGTTTGGTAAGGAAGCATTTTCCTGTTCTTAGTAGCCAGAGAGTGCTGGTAATCATCCCGGAGGGTAACTTCTATTTATACTAGTTTGGAAAGTTCTCAATGTTGCTTAAATTTCAAATATTGCGCTAATATTTATTACCTTATTTTAAGGAAACTGAGAAACAGTCATTGTTTAATCTCTTGGGGGAGCCTGTTGTCTTTATCCTCAATCTCTTTATTTATAAATTCCTTCTAGTTTATTTGAAAACACAGACTCTCTGTGTAGCCAGTGGATGTACTCTACTTCAGCTGTTTTCCTCAGCAATCACTAATTGTTGTTTTCTAGTAAAACAGTTAAATCTAGAAAGCGTGTTTTGATGCCTGATGAAGGCTGACCTAGGACAGAGGCTAGATGGAATTAAAGGATAAAGTAGGTATTTATTAGAAGGCCTCAATGGATGCACCTTGGGCAGTACAAAAGCCCAGCCAGGGCTGCACCCAAGAGAACCTAAAATGGTCACAAAATGGACGACTGGTCACGGGGTCTCTCACTTTTGTAAGTTCTGGTCTATTTGCATATTGGAGTTAATTGTCCAATTACAGCTTCAGCTCATGAAGTCCCATCCTTTTTGTTTTTCTCTCTTCAGTCCATGTTGTTTATGCTCTTGGGCCTGAAACTTGGATCATTTGTCCTTGGTCCCCAGCTAGAGAAGGAATTGTTTTGTCTCCCTGCTCTGTGAAGAGAGCTCACCATCCCCTAATATGAACTACACACCAAAGTAGTACAGAATCTGAAAAACATAGAAGCTAAAGCCTGAGGCGTCATTTTGTACACAAGATCACTTTGAAACTGGGGAGAATTCTCACCTGTGATGTCAGTAGGTTTTAGACATGCATAGATTTAGAGTTTGGTATTGACAGCATCCTGCCCAGATCCAAAGTCTCCTCTGGTAGTTAAAAATTTAGCTGTAGGGTTTCCCTTTGCATTTCCCAGTTTAGAGGGCAGATGTTGGAATAGATTTTATGCAGCAGACCTGCTGATAATGCATTTTTCCAATAAAAATAATTGTTTTCAAACGATACCAAAGTGCTTCTGTGCCTTTAGTAGGGTGGGGTTTGGAATGGACAGAGTGGGGCTTTGTCCAGGAACTCCAGACTCTCAAAAACCTGAGATTGTTGTTTCCAGGTGTGAGGTGCGGTATCACCTGTAAAGCTGCAAGGCAATGGCACCAGCAAGGAGCTCCTGTGAGAATTGTGAGACTGGGCAGATCTGAAGGAGTGTTGAGATTGTAAACTTGAGTGTTTGGACCTTATGAAGCCTGAGCTGCATGAACAGCCTTAATTTGACCTACCTTGTATGAATAATTTTGTTTTAATGGCATATCATGGAAAGATTTTATTTACTATTAGGCCCTTGATGCATTCTTTGCATTTTGTCTCATATTTGTCGAGCAAAGAGCAATTCACAGTTTTGGGGGTTATCTTGTTGAACTGTGGATTCCAGGCTTCATTTATTGCACAGACACCCCTCAAACTCTGCAATTCATAGAGAACTCTTAATGATTTTTTTATTGTCATACTTTTTAATGATGTTTTTGTTATAATGTCTGTATATATTGGCCATATTACATTATCTTTATAGCAGTTCTGCAAGATTAATAGCGGTATCTTCTTATTTTTAACTGACATGGGATGAAAAACAAAAGGAGATTAGGCCAGTATTATCAAAATCATGGACTAATACTGGATGCTTAACTTGGAATAACTAGGATGTCTTTTCACAGAGTACTTTTTGATGTTCAGAGCAGTTATTCTCAGATGTAGAAGGGAATGCTTAGCACTTCTAAGGATACAGACTCACAAGTGTTAAGTTGACTATCTAGAATTTGAAGAATGTAACATGAGAAAACTTTGGTTTTGAAGATTTTCCCAGGATCATAAAAGAAACTGTGTATCAGAGGCAGAGTTTTAACTGGTGTTCACCTAAGACTACCCAGGTTTTATGGTAGAGGTTTTAAAGATGAATCTGTAGAAAATGTTTGTTTACAACTTATTCTTCATGCTCTTTCAGTCTTTAACATCTGTCTAGAGGAATGAAGCAATTCTGGAAACTTGAGATTTTGACCTATCTGTTTGGTTCCTTTGGTATCTGCATTGTTTAACAATTCTAGGAATTTATTGTGGGTTATTATTATTGCTATTACTCTTAATACATACAGGGGTTATTGCTTTTGTGGTCTAAATTCTAGGTCTGTAATTGTGCTATTAGAAACGTACTTGTGATTTTTTTTTTTGTGGATGTGACTTTAGCGTTCAGTAAAATAAAGGAGGGGTACAGTATTCCATAAAGGCCATCTCAGGTATCTTCAGTGAACTGATCCCTGAATTTCAGCACACTCTTGCATTAAATATTTTAATAGGAGTATTTTAAAAGGAGAAAAAGACCTCACAATTTCCTCTTTTGCGTTGAGCTGTAGTTCTCTGTCTGTTCATGCTGCTTGTGCGTGTAAAATTTCAAATATTTATAATGAAGTTTACAGAAGTAATCAATAAATGGGTGAAAAATGTTGTTCTATAATATTCTTTTTAGGAGTGAGTATTGAACTCACTTCCCATTTTGCAAGTAGGTGCAAGTGATACATATCTATGTTTGATTAGATAAATTATTGGCGAAATAAGTGAACAAATTTAAAATGTAGAGATGTTTTAAGACACAAGAATTTTAGCTTCAGATTCTAACCTTTTATCCAAATGAAGTCTGCTTCATGTGTGAATTTATGCCTGTTATTTCCTGTTCAATACCGCAAAGATGTCTTGAATGCTGACTGTATTTAAAGGAATATATTTTCTTTTTATAGTGTTTATTCTCTCCCTTGATGTTTATAGAGCTAAATTTGTCTCAGTCTTACCAAGTTCAAGACATATTGGGTTTTCCCCATTTTCTTTAAATTTTGCAACCCTGCATATGTTCACTTTAAACAAAATGATCCTTGATAATGCTGAAATGTTTTTCACATTTCTGAAAACAACTGGTGACACTGCTTACCTGTGTCTGTTTGCTTCCTTAGTTTTGCCAGCCTGGAGGATGGCAGCTTTCCAAGGAAAGGAAACAGCCAACGTTCTTCGTGGTGGTTTTGACTGACATCGACTCAGAGAGGCACTACTGCTCCTGCCTGACTTTCTACGAAGCAGAGATTAACCTGCAGGTAAGAGATTTACAGCAAGAAACAGAAATGCAGGAAGAAGTGCCTATAAACTATGGATCAGTTTCATAGAGAGCAACTTGAGAAAATATTTTGCTGTTCCTGCTAAGGGTGCGTTTTTCTGTCCTACAGAAATACATGTATTTCTGCAAAAGGTGAACTTGAGGTACTTTTTTGTGTGTTTGGAGTTTTCATTTGCGTTGAAATGAAAAAAAAAAAAAAACCCCAGCCAAAAACATGTCATAGAATTTCTTTTTCTCCACCATGTTTTTCTTTTCAAATGTGGGATAAGCAGTATGGTGTTTCTTTCATTTCCTTTCGTATTTGACATAGCATGGATGAGTCTCAGCCTTTTTCTAGGAAAAGGTTTATTAACTTCTGCTCCCTCTGCTGGCCTGCTCCGTCAGAACAGATATGCACAAGGATGCTGGAATGTACATCCATAATTCTGTAAGTGCATTTATTGGCAAGATTTTAAAAACTGATGGAATAATTATTCAGTTTTTAGTTGGGTCAGATTTGAGGTGTCAGCTACTTGGCACTGTTTGTTTTTAAACATGTATTTAATTATTTTTTGGCAACCTCAGTCTTTCAAAAATAGACATTTTGTTTCCCATTTGATGTAAAGTGCTTCACAGACTATCTGCTGTGACTTAATACTTGAAATCTTTAGAATCTAGAACCTAGGGAAAACCTAATCCAATATGTAATTGCAGACTGCCATTGTTATGTTTTGAAATATCTTCTTTCCTCCGTGAAAATTAAAAAAAAGAGTAAAACCTTGGCACTAAGTATAATGGAATTAGCTGAGATTAAATAAATAGCTGAGTAAAGTAATTTCTTGTTCTTTTAGTGAAGAACTGTATCATTATTGATTATTTTAAGAAAATGTTTTTAATAATCCAAGAGCACTATGTTCATTTAATACCAGAGTTGAAATATCACCCTGTTTGTAGAATAATTGAAAGATGTGTTGTAGTAATAATAATAATGGTGTGTTTTTTCTGGGCATAGCTGGAAGCCAGAGAATAATAGTTATTCTCATTTCATTAGTGCTAGTTTAGTTGGATGTTTTTGTGGACTTTTAGAAGCATTTGAAAGCAGAAATGTACCCCAATATTAGACATATTTTAGTCTTAAAGTTTAGCATAGATCAGCTGACACATTCCTTTTAAAAATTTAATGTCTGTCATATTTATTTTATAAGTGGAGAGTGAAATATTCTATAGTAATTCTTTCCCAGCTGATAAAAATTTACAATGGCTGACTCTTCCTCCACTCTATGTATTTCATAACATAAACTAAATTTAGCAAACTTGTTATTTATCCTGTGGTTTCTAGCAGCTGCTTTTGATTCCCTATCCACATCTTTGAAGTAATGCTCATCACAAAACATCCAGTATTAACTAAAACAGTTCCTTTCTTATATTGCTTAAATATTAATGCAAAATAACCCAGAGTAAAAAACAATAAAACACTTGAGTGCAGCAGGATGTTGGTTCTCATAATGCCATTCCTGGCTGTGTTGTAAAGAATGCATATTTTTCAGATGAACTTGCTGTGGTGAAATTTATTCTATGACTGCATTGTTTATAGCAAAACTTCCTGTTTCTTTCTGAAACCCAAAGAGAATAATTGAACGTGCCCTGTTTCATGGTCATTAGACAAGAATCCAGCACGTGTACAATCTGTAATGGAACCTAAGCTCACAGAGCATTGGGCTGTGACAGTAATATTGATTTAACCATTCAGATGCATGCTTAATTAAATAATCTATGAAACATCGTGCCCAGGACTTGAAATGAAATCTAGACAGTGCTTTGCACAGATAAATACAGTTCAGTTTTTCCTTAACTGAATGATATAACTTACTGAGACAAAAGGAAGATTAAATTTCAAAAAAAACCCCACAAAATTACTTCTTTCCCAGTAGCCTTCACCAGGTAAACCTTGTGATACGTGAGCCTGGTCGGAATTCAGCCAGAGCAGCAGATGAGATGTTTGGCTTGGCAGAATCATCTTCAAAAAAAAAAAAAAAGGAATCAACCACTTGGAAATTTCTGTGGTTAATTAAACTGGGAATTGAAAACAAACTCATTTCTCAGCCTGTGAATGCTACAAGAGAATCATCAAACCTTTTTGGAACCTTCTGCTTAATAATGCAAACCCTTTAGACACTCATCTTCCTGAGAAGACTCAAGGGAAGACTCAAGTCAAGGAGACTTCTGTTGTTTTGGTTCCCTTCATCCCTGCTTCGGTTGTTTGTTACAGGATAATTTGTAAATAAATGCTACCAGAAATGTGAGGAGTTTGTACTCACATGGAATACATAAGTGATACCATGATAACCTAGGATGCAAGATTAATATAGCAGCTGTAAAAACTACACAGTCTGCAGGAAAAAAATATCCTCCCTGCTATCTCTGAGAGTCCTGGATTCAGTGTAGTCTCTTGGCAGTTGCATGTCATAACAGGTTTTTCCAGAGGAAAGCTCTAGTAATCAATCAGCTCTAGTAATCAATCAGCTGATTGCCTATTTTCAACTTCTTACCCCCGGACAGAAAAGAGAATGCTGTTTTCTTTGGTGGCATCTATGAATCATCCTTTGCATTGCTGCAGTTCTGACACAGAATTTATTACCTGCATGGGTGCTGGTCAGTTTGATTACCAATCAGCTCTCAGAAAGGTGTGATAATATAAAAGAAGATTGTTGTTAACTTTAGTCTGATTAATACTCTATATCTGTAGGCACGGGTGAGATGAACACGCTCCATTAAACAGGGGAATGGAACTCACTTGGTGCTGTGTGATTTCAGGTGATACAGCTTTGCCGTGGAGTCCTTCATAAGTTGTTCTGGTTTAGGATGCTAGTCTCACCTATTTGTCCCAGTAACGTTTGCTAAAGCTAAATAAGGATATGTTCTTCATCTGGGTTTAAAATGAAACATTAGACAAACATTAGTTTGACCTTAAGAGCAGAATAAATTGGATTGTGGGTAGATACTTCTAGAGGCAGTTCAATTAACAGTGATAAAGCTGCTGTCATTTAGAGGCATCCTGAGCATGTTGCAGAGCAGTTCTGTGTGCAAGGTTTCTCTCCCACCTCAAGTTCCTACATGAGTGTAAACAAATCTGAGATACTGCTCTGGTTCTTGGTCCTTCCAGCTTCTTGTGTTTCCAGCACATGCTTGGCTTTATCCACATTTCTGTCTGGCTTACGGTGCTATTTAGATACTCTAGCAAACAGAGCTGGGTGCCTCATTCACTTCCATGTGCCTGCAGGAATTAGGAGGAGGAGAGTAAGTCAAAATATCTCTATTTCCCTTCCTCTCACAGTGCCTTCAAAGTTGGTTGGTTTTTTAAGAGGGGCTGGGAGGATGTGGAGGTGTGTGATGTCCCATTGCTGTATTTTGATTGCTTCTGTGGGGACTTGAAACCTCATAGGTTTGAAATCCACTTGAAATGCCATTGATTTGGAAAAAACTTGTTCTATCAACCAAAAAAATAAAAATCTACTTAGTTTTTTTTTCTGGCAGCTGAAGCCCGAAGCTGTTGAGCAGCCAAAGGGTGTTCAGAAGAATCGTAACTTACATCTACAGAATTCACCCATAAAACTCAGTTTCTCTGTGTTTGCAGCTTTATTAATCATAAAAAGTATATATTTGTATACATATCCGTGCATACATTAATGTTTAGTTCCATGTGGTGTACGCAGTTTGCTAAAATGAGGTCCTTATTTCTAACAGCAATTCCTGCATGTTACCACTTAGCAGACAAGGACTTGATTTAATACTTTTGACTCAGCAGATACTTCTAGTGACCTCAGTTGTGCTTCTTACCAGTTACACAGTTAGAATTTATATTAACAATGTTTGGAAGAGCACCACAGATAGAATCTTTCTTAAAAAATGTTGACTCATAATTTAGGAACATAATGGTCAATTTGTACATTGCTTTCCACTTGGAAAGAAATTTGCCCTTTCTTCCCAACCCCACCATCAACAAATTAGAGGATGATTTATGCCAGCAATTGAGCCTGTGCAACTGCATTTCTTGCATTACAGCAAATCTGCTCAGTGAGGTCAGCACAGCACCCCAAACATTTGTTTATAACAATCTTATTACAAGATTGTCTCATGCTTGTATGTTGTCTCAAGCATGTGTGTGTTAAAACATTGTGATCACAAATATAGGATTAAATATATCACTCTGGAAAATGGACATAAGTAGTAATTCACAGCTCTCCTGTTTCCTGCCATTCACATTCTCTTCCTCTCTTTGCCCTCCCCTGCAAAAAGAGGAAAAAGAAGTTGTAAAAATCCCAAACCATAAAATGGCAGATTCACAACATTCACAGATATTTCCTGAGTCAAGGGGAAAAACTGCCAACAAAATGCTTGTGCTTCAGAAAGTTAGGATTTTTCAGCTTGGGCTGGAGAGTTGGTGATCCTGCTGTGCTAAGGCATGTGCTGCTCGATGAGTCACTGATATTTGGGTTTTACCAGAGGGTGAGAACACTCAGTTCAGTTGTACCTGTTTTGCGTGGGAAATCTGACCCCCGCTTTGGATATTAAATGAGCATGTTCTTCCTAAAATGAAGTTTAATAATTTTTTGTTAGTATCCCAAATGCTAAACTTATTCTGAAAGTTTCTTTATATAGTCAATGCCCCAAAGCACATTTTGTGTAAAAAACCCCCAATTTTAAAAGCAGTGTTCAGTATGTTGCATCATCATCTTTCTGAATCTACTGAAAAATGGCTGTTGGGGCATTGTATAGAGATTTAGATAATGCCTTATTTCCTTTCTAGTCTGGTGTAAAGGCTAGATTGCAGATAATTTTCTATATAAGAAACAGACTTGTATTTTAATGTCCGTTTATACATTTAAGGTTCTCTTTAGACCAGAATTTAAAGTTGAGAACAGTTGTACAGAGGAAATCATATTTCCATCTTAATAACTCTGGCAATAATTTCTCCTGCCCTGTTCATCCCCTGCCTCCTGCATTTGCACACATCCCCAGCTGAACTCATGCTTTTGCAGGGTACAAAAACTTGTGTTGGGTAAAGGTCACCTTGTCCTCTTAACTCCTGTGTTGTTGAACAGAGGCCCCAAGTTCAGCTCACAGGACAAGGAGATGCTATCTTTTAAGCAGAGGCATTTCTTTGTCAGTAGAGATCAGATTTAGCTGACTCTTAAACAGTAGTATAATACTAGTTCAGCAATTCACTGGAAGTCTTTTCAATGCATTTCCCCATATGCAATTCAAAGGGATTAACTGTTTTAATTAACCAAAACAATCTCTGTGTGTAAAATTTTGCCTTGGTGTATGCCTACATGTGCTGTTCTGTATTATTAAAAAAAACCACATTACAGTGAGTTAAAATAGGGCATGAATTACAGCATTGTTAGATTTGAGTTTTGCCATTTGTTCTGCATGTGTATCGTAGGTGTCTGCAGTTTTCTCACCTTAGTTTAGGTGTGTAAAGTTAGAAAGGGTGGAATTCATGGATCAAGCTAGCTGCCTTTGGGAAAATTCAAATCTGTTTAGTAAACTTGAAGCTCTGAAATGATGTTTGCTTCTGCATAGTTCTTGCTAAGGACCTGATACTGCAGGAAGAGTGATAAAGTTCTGGAATGGACTGCCTGGGGGGGTGGTGGAGTCACCATCCCTGGATATGTTTAAAAAAGTCTGGATGTGTCACTCGATGCCATGGTTCAGTTGAGGTGTTAGGGCATGGGTTGGACTCAATGATCTTGAAGATCTCTTCCAACCTAGTGATTCTGTGAATTCTGTGAATTCTTTCCCATTCCTCAGTGCTGAGGTTAACGCAGTAAAAGCAGTTTTTAGTGCTATTGATTGTTGCCTTGTGGGATCTCAGCAGGGCAACTCGGTGGCATCACCTTGCACTTTCCAGATCCTCTGGAGCTTGCACATCCTATTCCAGAGAGACACTTTGGCTGGAAAGCTGCACTGAAATGTGCAAAGTGTGGGTGTGAGGCTACTTTAGTTCCAAAGTGCTTTCTCTATTTTTATGTGATAATCCATATCAACACCTTCTGGAGGTTTTCAAAGTGAGGTATATTAAATGGTAAGCATCTAATAGACTGTGGTGGTGTCAATTTTGTGTAATGCTGGAAGGTGCATGGCAAACTCTTTCCTATCACATTTGTACTCTGAAGTGTCAGTAGTGCATAGGGAGTGAACAAGCTGACCTGTCATAAAAACTCGAGATTACTCTACTTGATAAGTTTATGATCTTCATGTCATTTTCTGTCTTTGATCCTTATCTTTCTTAGTTGATAGGCTACTTACTGTGCATTACTACAGTGTATTATCCCCATTTTGAAATAATTAAATCAAGATAATGGCTTTTATGCTGGTTTAATTTTTTCCAGTATAGGTTTAGCTGCAGTGCTTTGGTTCTGTGCACACAGGCAAACCACAAAGCAGATCTGTTCACCTGTGGTTTTAGCTCAGTACAGCAGACTGCAGGCAGGCTGCAGATCTGACTTCTGGCAGCAGTCAGCTTAGTTTATTTTAACTTTCGTACATGTGTTAGAATTTATTGGATACATGCATTTATATACTCTGACAAGTAAATAAAATTAATTGATGCTGAATGTTTTTTGGCCTTTGATTGTTAATAAAGCAGCTAAGTGTGTATTTGGCTGCAAATAAGACAAACAGAGACCAAGTCACATAAGGAGAAAGGGATCTGTCCCAAATGAGTAGTTGGCATAAGATTACTAAAGTAAACGCCAAATAATTTTTCCTAAAATAAGAAATTGAACATGGTCTCTGAATCTTTGCTGGGCAGTTAGTAGAAAAACAACAGGCTTGGTGAACTTGGCATAATTTCAATGCAAAATTTTGCATAGGGCAAACTGGTTTTGACATAATGAAGTACTAGAGTGCAAGTTTTGGAATGGGAGAAGTTTGTTCTTTTTCGAAGGGTGAACGAATTGTTAAAGCACAACTCTACTTCAGTTTCTGCTCACATTTGTTTTCCTTTGAGTTTCAAATAATGCCTGCCAGCTTCCACCCTCAGAGCAGCACAACGACATCTAAGGCCTCATGTTTTCTAACTCTTCTATTAGTACCTCTGTTTAAATTGATTTTCCTCCCTTTGACATGAGGATAAGGCTAATTTTTCTCTGCTCAACATCAATCAGAACTGGCATTCCAGATTCTGAAGACTAGGGTGAAAAAATAGGAGTAGAAGGGTGGCTGTGGTTCATGTGTGCTGTAATTCAGTTGTATGATAATGGAGCAGATGGTAATGCTGCACTCAGTAGTAGGCAGAATTTTTTTAGACCATATTGGTAGGTCCTTTTGATCTTTCATAATTGACTTTGGTTCCTAATGTTGATTTTGGCTAGATGGTTATCTTTAAGCTAAATGTCAATATTTAGAAGCAGAGCTGACATCTTAAAATAATGCGATTTTTGTGGCAAAATTAGGTTTATAAAAGTTCAAGAGGAAACCTTAAAGTTTGAAGGCTAGATCATGGCAATTAATATCTCTGTTTAATAAAAGAAGATAAGGTTAATATGAGTAAAGTTGTTTTTTAAAGCTTCATTTGTTTCTTGGCTGCCACATCTGTTGCCTTCAAATGAGTTGCAGTTGTTCACTGAAGTAGCACAAAATCAGTCACCTTTTTCTTCTAGAAGTTTTAACATAATTTTTTAAGCAGAAATTGAGACTTGCATGAGAATGTCTGGTTTTGTCCTGGTTTACCCCATGCAACATTGAAACACATCCAGTGTCAGCCAGATGTGGCTTACAGGAGGTGTAATTTCATGGAAGTGAGTGGGAAGCAGAGAGATGTTTCATAGTCCATTGCTACTTGATGGAAACTTGGAGTGTAAGGTCAGCCTTGATCAGACATCAGGTAACCCACAAATGTTTTAACTTACACATAAATAAACGTACATGAAATGAAAATAATTCATGGCTGCGAGTACCTGTTTTCTTGTTACATGCATGATGCAGTTATTTATTTAATATTTATTATATTTAATTTATTTAATATACATTTCACTGTTAAGCAAGTATTTTGCTCCTGATCGACTTCCATTTATTTGAAGGAAATATGCAATATTTGTTATCATAATTATCATTTATTCAATACTTTTTCTTCTAATACCAAGCTTTCAAACTCTTCTCTCATTACTTGATAAAATGCTGCAAACTGTGCTCAGCTTTACACTTTTTTATAGACATAGAGGGATTTTTAGAGCAAAAGAACACTGATTAAACAAAGCAATACCTTACTTAATGTGTATAAACCCCACAAGTATTCAATTTTAACTACAACGATTGAGAAGATACTAAAAGAAGATATTAAACCTTTTTCTAGGATCTGGGACATTATGCCTGATCTGCTGGTGACTGCAGTTGTCAGTTACCTTCCTCATTAAGAAATGTTTAAATAATAAGACTGAATTTGTCTAGTTTGGGCTTGATGCCATGTACATCCCTTGCCTAACCTGAGGAACAAATTATTTTCAGAAAACAAAAAAACAAATAAGTAGCAGAGTGATGATGAACAGTGACGATCACAGTTAATTTTCTAAACTGTTGGTTATCAGTCAGGGATCAAAGCTGGTTTAATGCATTTATTAATTCAGCTGCATTTATAGAACAAGTTCATAAACTATGGAGTGATGCTGTTAGTTCAGTTGGTTGGTTATTGCATATTTTAATTTACCTCATCACTTGAGGTCACAAATATGTTCAGTGGCTGCTTCTCTTGTAAAAGAAGAAAGGCCAACACTTGCAATACGTGCACTCCCTAGTTCTGTACTCTCATTTTTGTAAGAACCTGTGAAGCTGATTATTGTGTCTTTCTGGGAGTTGTATGTGTATATATATGTACATACACACATGCATATATTTTAGTGTAGATGTGGGTGTGAACATTTGTTAAAATAGATGAAAACATTTGAGTTTAAATATATGTATTGGTGTGCTTTAAGTGTACTGAGCACACACACACATTTTTTGGCCAATCTCTTAAGAGGCCACTTTATAGCTACAGCAGCCAAGGCAAGCCAAATGAAATTGCATCCTATGACCTTCAAAAGAGGTTTCACCATTTTCCGAGTTTGTTTATCAAATATTATTAATGCAGAAAAAGAGAGGGGAAAAAAGAGAGCAAGTAAATAAATCAAACATTTTGTTATAAAACCAGGTAAGATTTTTCTGTTCAAACTTATGATGTATCTTCAACCACGCTCTACCTATACAAGAAATAATTACTTGTTTAATTGTATTTTAATTTTTCAAGGATTTAATGTTGTTTTTAGTTTTAAAATTGGTTATCTTAATTTTTCCTATACATTTTTTTGATCTCATGTGACATAAATGTTAACATTCAATACTGTCATGTTGCACGTAAATTTTTGTGATGGTTTGCAACATGCAGGAAATTTTTTTGGGAAAACTGCTCTAAGGACATAAGTCAGCCATAGTTTACAGACCTCTGCATTATATTCTTCTTATAACTTTAGAAACCAAGTCAGGATGCAGAAGAAAAGAGGATTCTGGGTGTGACAGGCAGGGAATAGGATCCTGATGGGCTTTGGTCATGTCTGAGTACAAGGGACTGAATATTTTAAGCATGGTGAAATCGTGTATAACCACAGGTCATGCAGTTCTTTGATACAGTTAGATCAGTCTCTGTTACCTATTCTGTAGGCTATGGAAAAGTTTTTTTCAGGACTTTATGAATTGGATGTTAAAAAAGAAAAAATATTCATTTGCCTTCTCAAGGTACAGATATTTCTGGATTAGATTTTAGATGTTTATCACCTGTTAAACTAAATGGATTGTTAAGGATCTGGAACACTGGTTTGCTCTCTAGTGATACATTTTTCTAAAATCAGCTGTTCTCAAAGTTTGCTTCTTTCAAATAAATAAAAAGAGAAAAATGGGGGGGGAAAAAAGGAATCTTTTTCAATATTAATTAACCAAGGCAAATTCAGGGAAGGGCAACAGAGCTGGGGAAGAGTCTGGAGCACAAGTCTGATGAGGAGCTGCTGATGTTTAGCCTGGGGAAAAGGAGGCTCAATGGGACTTTACCACTCTACAGCTCCATGGAAGGTGGTTGTAGCCAGGTGAGGGTCAGTCTCTTCTCTCAGGCAATGAGTGACAGGATGAGAGGTCACAGCCTCAAGGGGTGGTTCAGGTTGGACATCAGGAGGAATTTCTTCACAGAAAGGGTGATCAGACTCTGGAATGGGCTGCCCAGGGAGGTGCTGGTGTCACCATCCCTGGAGGTGCTCCAGAAGAAGCTGGACATGGCACTCAGTGCTGTGGTCTAATTGGCAGGGTGGTGTTCACTCATAGGCTGAACTCAGTGATCTCAGAGGTCTTTTCCAACCCCAATGATTCTGTGGCTCTGTGATTCTATAATTTATATTAATCTTTCAATCTGTGTATCCTTAACAAGCTTACCATACCATCCATTTATTCTTAGGTAAGTTGCAAACTGAATGCTGCATATATAAAATAAAAAGTTATTCTAAAAAGCCCCCAACATAGCACACTCTTTCTTTTTGTTATTTTTTATTAGACAATATTTTTTCCTTAGATGGAAAAAGGGATAAAGAAAGATGGAATGTGTGTGTGTTTGACCAGAAGTGTAAATAGAATCACATTTATGGCTTTACTGCTTTGTAATTACTTTTGGTACAGAATGCTTATGCTGTTAATACTTTGCTTGAAAAGTAGGTTAAAAGTCATGTGTTTGAAATTATTATCTGCTTAGTTTAGTGACTCCTAATAATGTGCCTGTGTGCCTGTCAGAATATTGAGCTGGGGAAGAAACACAGCAGTCATATTGCATTTTTCTGTAAATCTTTTATGAAGTAGGAGAGAGTGGTTTAAGAGTGTAAATACTTTATCAATCAGTATTGTGCTGCTGTCGTGCCCCGAAAGCTTTAGATCTAATTATTAATTAATTCAAGACTTGGTCTGAAGTTGTGTGGATTTTATTAGAAAGGTCTTGTATGGAAAGCTCCTCCCTGCCTGAGCACCCTGAGGTTTCATTATCTTAGTGCCATGTGAATATGGAGGAGCTTCCGTGTTCCCTTGCCTTTAGGAATGTGGAAGGTGTTTTAATTTCATTTTTCCTAATGTCAGAGCCCACCATTTGTCAGATATCCAGAAACTGTTGTCTTTATGCCTAGAACTCATACTTGCTCTTTAGAATGGCTGATACAGTAAACTTCTGCTGATAATTAAAAAATTTGGGGATTTTGGGGGACAGAGGGAGGGAACTGTAATTCCTGTAAAAGCTCTCCCTGTCAGCATTAAAATGGATGAAAATGAATGAACCTGTGTGGGATGTGTGACTGTTGAGTTATTGTGCTTCTCTATTTGTGAAATTTGTGAATCACAATTTTATCTTAGAAATGAGGTGCAGTCTCAGCCAAGCACATACAATATGAATGAATTGCTTGACATTTAGGGAAAATTTAATGTACAAAGCCAAGTGTTTGCCCATATGTGTATATGTACTGTTGAACCAACTGGTTTTATTTTGGTATGAAAGTGTTACACTATATTAACCAAGGTATTCTGATTAAAACCCAAGTACTTTCTTTTTTTTATATCATTTCAGCTTGAATTCTGGATTGTGGGTTAGCATTTGCCTAAAGAAACTGTACATTCTGAATTGAGATTGTGAAATAAAGCTCATGAACTTGTAGCATTCCTGGCATTTAAGAGCATTTTTATCAGATTTTGTCCATTTAGGAGAAATGTTGGATTTTTTTTTTAAGGAACTGAAATGATGAGTAGTAATGTGACAGGAATAGAAGACAGATATTTCATGTTGTCATATGAAAATGGACATAATTTTTCTCGTGTTCCTAATTAAGATAATAGAGTGATTTTTGCTTGGAAGAATGCTTGGTCAGAGGAACAAATAAAAGAAATTTGGTGGGTGGTGCGGGGTTGGAGAGAATTACATCTGGAAATTGGAAAGCAAGGACATTCTGTCATCTGAAAACTTAATTTGTCAAAGAATGTATGGAATTTTAGAAATGAAAATATTTAGTGACATCTTCAGTTTTGGCTATGAATAATAATAAACTATTTGTGATTGAATAAGTTCTGGCAAGAAGGTTATAGCCACTTGCACAATATCATGAGCAACTGCAAGTTTATCTGAACTGTGCTGTTCTCTCTTTTTTTGGTAACCTTAGTGGTTCCTAAGTGTGAGGGATGTTTTTGAGAAATCAGAACCAATTTTCTGGTGAAGAAATTTCTTTAAATTCCAAATTCACTAGGTCAGGCTGGAGATGACATTACAGATAATTTCAGCTGTAATGATAGTGGGAATTCTGTAAGAAATTGAATTATATTAATATGAGGGGGACAACCAAACATTCTTCTCTGAAATGTACAATCTCTGTATTTGGAGAGACTGTAAATCAGCTAACACTTTGATGTGGAAAGATCCTGTTCTGTCATCCACTTCACTATCTAAAATGTGCCACAGGGAGTATTTAATGTGAAACAGTGTCCTGTTAAACTGCTGTCTTAAGAGAACTTTATTTTAGGTACATTGGTGCATGGCTTCCCAGGGTAAGCTTTAATAAACTGAATTACATCTAGAACCTTTAGGGAGCTGAGGCAACCATTGGAGTCTGCTCCTGTTACTTGATTTTGTTACCAGTTTCAAATAATGCAGTATTTTCTGAAGCTCTGAGAAATGTTAACTTTTGGTAAAAATGCTAACACTTTGGTTTGAGTTTTCTTCCTGTTTATTAATTGGAGTGTTTCTGTTTTCAAGGGAACGAAAGAAATTGAAGGTGAAGAGGAGTCTGGTTTAATTCAGCCTGCAGAAGTATTTGCTCCTAAAAGTCTGGTGTTGGTGTCCAGACTAGATTATCCAGAGATTTTCAGGGTAAAGAACTTGCAATTGTTATTTACAATATATCAGCAGAAAAATCTGGTTTTAAATGAGTAACAGTGACAGTACTTTTGATTTAAAATATCTCACTCAGGATTGATCTGGGAATTTAAAAGTAAAAGTAGCTTTAGATTGAACTACATAAAATTCAACATCTGTGACAGTAAATAGCCCCTGTAGGTTAAAGTCGTGCCTTTTTACCCTCCAAGCAGTTTTAAAACTACACAGAAGGAATGGTAAAGATTTTTCTGGGCTCAGTGTACTCTCTAATGAAAGAAGTTATTAGGACAAAAGCAGACAGTATTTGACTAACTGTATAATGGTAAGTTAACAGTGAAAATCTAGTTCTCCTCCATATATAAAGCAAAATGCCCAAGCCTCTTCCAGACCAAATTAAGATGCATGACTGAGATTTAGGACCTTGGATTACTTTCGTCTGGTGAAATATGACTTATCTGAGATAAATGAAAAGCTTAAATTTCTCTGAAGCTAATACATATTAACAGAAACAAATAAAGTTCAGTTTACAGATCAGGGAAATAATTCAGCAGTTGTCTTTAGACATTAAGGATGACTGCCCCATGTGAGACTAAAAGTCCTTGTAGCCCAGTGTTTTGTCTAATAGTGGCCCATGGCAAATGCAAAGCAAAGTGTGTAAGAACAGGGCAGGCTGTAGAAATAATTGTACAAAATGCTTTCCTCATTCAATGTGAATAATAGTTAAATGACATCCTGAACCAGAGGTGTTTCTGTGGGTTTTTCTAAAATTAGTTCACTTTCTTAACATTCATATTTTACAACAACCCACGGCACAGAGTTTCACTGTTTAACTATGTGTGATATGAAAAGTTACTGTTGGAATTATTTCTGAGAAGAGAACTACTAAAATATTTGCTGATTTATCAAAGTTACAGCAGTTAAAAGGCAAAAGATGCTGTGGAGCAGTTATTTCCTTTTGTCCAAAGGCTTCTTAGAATGTCATGTTGATCTGGATTAAATTATTAGTAAAAATGCTAAAGCTGTATCTGTGATTTCTCAATCAAAATTTGATCCATTAATAAAATATGTGGAAATATTAATATGCTATTAATATAAAATATATTTACATTGATATAACAAAAAAAGAATGTAAGTTAAAAAAAATATGGAGTTGTTAGTGATTGATACTGGTCTTAAAATGAGCCTCAGAAGCTCATTGATTAATCAGTGTTCTATCCTGGAAACCAGGCAGGTTTAATAAGTCCTTTAGAGTTTAAAGCATAGATGAAGCTATGTTGATTTTTATCATTTTTAACAGTAACTTATAATAAAGCATTTCTTATATAACAAAGAAAGCAAAAACATTATACCTAGAATTTATTTTTAAAAAAATACATCCCTTGCAAGTAGCCAAGCTAATTTTTTAAAATTAATTATTGCCTCTGTGGCAAATTACTTTGGTTGGAGAGTACTTCACTGCACTAGTAACTATTAAGAAGAACTTATTTTTTTAAAGATTATATACATAGATCTTTGGATAATTTGACATCTTTCTTCCCTGTATTGCAGTCTGATATATTTTGTCAACTTTTCTAGGCTTGCCTTGGCTTGATCTACACCGTGTATGTGGACAGCCTGAATGTGTCACTGGAGACTCTCATTGCAAATCTGTGTTCATGCCTTGTCCCTGCTTCTGGAGGGTCTCAGGTAAATGGGGAGGGGGGCTAGGGGAGGAAAGGGTATTTTTCCAGTTAATTTAATTTATGAAGAAAACAAAAAATAAATTCTTGAGATATTTTTGAAGAAAAAAAGATCATAGTTCAGCTGAGTGCTTTCCCTGTGGCCTGTGAGTGCTTTCCCTGTGGCCTGTCTTCTAAAGACAGCAAAAATTCCATTCCAGGATAAGGTCAAAGGGTTAATTTTGTCACTGAGTTGGCTTTTACAGGGCACATTAACAAATTAAGCAGTTTGTATAAGTTTAGTTTTTAAAGAATAAAGTGTTCAGGAATATTTTTGCTTGCTACAGAAATTTTTTTAAAGGCTTTTTTCTTTACCATTTTCTAACATAAGCTTCATATCAGTCACTTATGCATGTTTTTTCCTTGATGGAGTTCAGGATTCCACTGGTCATTTCTTTGATAACTAATTTAAATTTTTATTTTCATAATTTTTTTAAATGCTAAAAAGTAATTCAAATGTGGTTTCCTCAGGGGAATTAAATACTGCAAATAGCTCATGCATTCAAAAATTAATATAAAGTTTTCTAGTGAACAGACTTCTTTCTGCTTTTCACTTGTGCTTTCTGTGAGCAGAAAGTCAGGTTTGTTTCTTGATTTACTTTTTATAAATTATTCCTATACATTTGTGGAGTTTTGGTAAGCCAGTTGAGTCTTCTGTGTTTGATTTTTGCTTTATGCTGTGACCCTGATGGGAAATTATGGTCCTTACTATGAAACATACCAGAAAACTACATGTGCAAATGGCAACATTTTAGAGTCAATTACGTACACAGCTTCCCATTCAACCCATGGATTTTTCAGCTTTCTTGAAATCCTACAGCTTCCTAATTCTGGGCTGGTTTTGCCATAGCCCTGGCTGCTGTGGGACTTCTCTTAGTGCAGAAAGTGTCAGAGTGTCCTGTCAGCTCAGTCAAGCTCTGCCTTGCAGCTCTCCAGGCTGCCACATCTCTGGTTTTTCTGTCCTAGGCTTTTGGTTTTGAAGAGGAGTAATCAGGTTTTATCTCCTCATCAGAAACCCTCTTTTCCAGTGGTATTTGAGCCTCATATTTTTGGTTTTGGTGATCCACTTGAGCTTCTGGCTCTGCTTCTATCCTCTCTTTTTTCTCCCTGTCCATAAATGCAGCTTTTCTCGGTGGCTGTTTGCTCTGCTAGAAGAGGAAGGAAAAGTCATGCTCCTCTGGTTGTTCTTCCTTCTGCTTTCTCTTTTCAATTAACATGCTCACTCATTTCCAACTTAAGTTTGCTACTGTCAAACTGTCATTTAAATCAGAAATTAAGTGCTTCTCTTTTCTGTCTTATGCCTTAGGCTTGCATGGCTGAAGGTGAATTATAGTGAATTATGTGTACAAGAGTGGGAACACTCTTGTAGCATTTATTTCCAGAAACCATCAGCTGTGAAATGGGTTCCTGACCTGCATCCAGGCCTGCTGCTGCAGTGCTGGGGCAGAGCATCTCTGCTACAGCTCAGGGACTTGTTTGGGTTTACTGGGGAGATTTCTGGTTTTAAATACCTGCTGTGCAGCAGGCAGAGCTTGCTGCCTTCCTACATTCCCCACATTTGCTGCCATGCAGAGTGAAGATTACCACACTGAAATGCCCCCCAGCCCATGGGAGCCTGGTTAGAGGGAACTGCTTGGCATCACTCACTGCTTGAGTGCCATGTGGATTTGCTCACAGGACAGCGAGGGTGTTTTGCAATTGCAGAGCTGTTTGGGATGTGATACTCAAGTGCACTCCTTTCCCTCCCATTTCCTGCCTCCCTCCAGGGAGGTATGTTCTTGTGCTGGAAAGGTAACTAAAGCTGTAATTGTACTTCCATGTGCAGAGCAGGAGCACAGGAGTAGCAGAAGTGCCCTCTTCAATACCCACGTGTCACAAGTGTGTTCATACTTGCTACACACCTGAGGATGGTAGAGAGCAAAGAAATTCAGTTAGTAATACTGTACATTTTTCTGATTTAAATGGATTTGAAATCTTTTTCTTCCCTGGGAGGTTTTTATTGTATTAACAGAAATATTCTATTAACTGCCTTCAAAGCCATAACTATTTAACTAAGTCAGTGTAAAATGCAAGGGAGACACTATCATGCTGTACATTCAAGCAGACATATCACTGTCCCCAAATTATATTTCAGATCTCTGTTTGACTTTAAGTTTCTGTGTACAAAATAAATAATTTTTGCAGTATGAATCACTTATCTGTACGACAACAGCTTGTTCATTCTATATAAATTAAATTTTAAAAAATTCTTTCTACAGAAATTGTTTTCTTTGGGAGCTGGAGACCGACAGCTGATACAGACTCCTCTACATGATAGCCTTCCTGTAACAGGCACCAGTGTGGCTCTTCTCTTTCAGCAACTGGGTATGTCTAGGCCTGCTCTGAAAAAAAATTATTTTTCTAAATTATAAAATGTGTTATTTTCTGTTCTAATTCAATTCTAATCATGTGCCAAGAAAGCTGCATGGTAAATATTAATTTCTTTCGAATGAAAGAATGACTGAGTGTGCTTTTACCCCCTAATCAGACATTCTGAGAACCTTTTTGTGCAGCCTGCCTGTGGTAAGTTATCTCCAGTATTAGAGAATCATGGAATTGTTTGGGTTGGAAGGAACCTTTAAAGGCCATCGAGTCCAATCCCACCATGTAGTGTCTGTAAGTTACTGGGGGCAGAAGTGAGTGTGGCCCCTACGTAATCACAAAAACATTCCTGTAAAAAGATTCCCTGCTCCACTCCCCTTGGATACTGCACAAACTCCAAAGAAAACCAGGCAGGTTTGTGATAAAGCTGGTGTGACCAAAGAGTTCCTATAGTTCTGTTGTGATCTGTTACTCCCAATCTTTCAAGAAGATTCTCTAACACAATCCTCACCAAATGTTTTCTTGTTCATTACAATTACAACGTTGCATCTCTGTTACCTGGGTACCTCAGTACTGATCTTGTCTGCCATTAAATCCTGCACTTTTAGTCTTTGTTCCATTGGTTTGTGAAGTGACTTTGAATCATAAACTTGTAGCAGCTGTGGATAAGGGCACAATTCATAATCTTTTCTGATCCTGTGAACCTCAGTTTTACTCTTGAGCAAACAAATGGCCTCAGGATATGTGTTGTCATCCATTCTTCTCTCAAACAGGCAGTAAGAATGGATGGAAACCAGAAAAACAAAAGTGAACAACACTAAGCTTATGTCACAGAAAGCAGTATCAGATCTGATGAGCTCAATGCCATCTCCTACTAGGATGATTTAATTGTATCCTTCTAAAAAGAATATTATTCCAAAAGGAAGATTTTCATTTTTTTTAGTAGTAGTTTAAATAAAAGAGAAATTGTGGCTAACATGGTATATAGGTGCTACTTAACTTCATCACAGTCCTGAGGTTTTACTTGGCTTATTATGTCAAGATTCATTAGGATTGCTCTGGTCAGATTGCAGGCAATGTTTTGAATGTGGACAGACCTAAGAATTTTTCCCCTTTTCTGAAGACTTAAAATGTGGTGTGAGGTTCCCTAAGTGCAGCAGGTTACATGTGGTGTGGTATGTTGTTCTGTAGGTATAGTGTATGTGGTAACTGATTTGAGGCAGTTTTTAAATCAGTTCTAGTGAAGGTTGCTATAAATGCATAATTCAGAAAATGTCAAAGAAAGTGAGGCTTTCAGTTAGTTCTTAGGTAATTACCCTGACTTCTGGCACCTGGCTTTTCTATGGCAAATTGGGATTGGAGTGTTTTGTCACAGGATGAGGCTGAGGAAAACAATGAGGACAAATCTGAAAAGTCATTGTATGCATCGGATTTATAGAGGGAAGCCACGGAGATGGAGTGGGAATGTAAATATATGGAAGAGAAAACTGAGGCAAATCTTTTTCACTTGTCTTACTGAGAGCATATTTTGCAGGGCAAATTTTTAAAATTCCTCTTGTTGTGTATAGGAAGGAATAACAAAACTTTCATACAAGAATTTAGCATTTCTTTCCAACACATATGGTTTATTGTAATATTGTTAACCACATGTTATTAGAGGGTTAATATATACAGATGGATGTCATGTAAATTCCTAAATCTACTATATCAGACTACTGAAGAGTTTGGAGTTTAACCAGGACTAGATTGTTGTGCTAGCAGTCAAAAATCCTTTACCTTTATATTTTGAATTTGTGTCATTTCTTATTAGCTCCTGTATATTTTTCAATATCTACACCCCCAATTTACTCTTTGTCTACCATCTCATCCTTCTTTTCCCATAGTCCATTAGCCTTTTTGCTGTCTGCTTTCTGTGGTTTTGCTTCTCTTCTGCCTTATTTTCTCCTCTTGACTTTCAGTAAATGTTTGGAGGTTCCGTCTTTCTTGCTTTTTGGTGTCTTGTAAGAAGTATGAGTCAGTAAGCCTGTGTTCACCAGATGTTCTTGCCAGGGCACATAAGGATATGAAGATCAGCAGAAGGAGGGGGAGACAAAGGGAGATAAGGAAGGAAAACTCAGTGCTCAGTTTTCTAGTTAGTGATGCTTCAACTGGCCTGAAGAAGGGAGAGACTGAAGAAAGTGCACGGTTGTAAAACTTGGCAAATCTTGTCACGAGAAGTTTATAGGCTTGGGTTCTGTTTCCCTGAAGGGGATCATGCAAGCTCATGGACAAAAAGAAGAGTTGTCTCCCTTCTTTTCTGTTGCAGCAGGACTTTGTCTTTTACCAGACTATAAGAGCAATCAGGAATAGTTTGTCTAGTGGCCTTGTGTGGGCCCTCTTGTTGTGTCTCCCTATTTTTTGGTGTGGCAAGAGTGGTACAGCTGCTTGGGAATGGGCCTGGTATTAGTTAAGGAATGTGCAAATAAGTTGGCAGGTACTTGTACACTGTAAAAGGCTGCTTTTCCCACCTCCTAGTTTTGACCACTTATTTTTTTTGTTTCTTTGTGTTTTGGGGGGGTTGTTTGGGTTTTTTTCCCATGTGTGCCTCAGTTGCCATTTGATGTATCTAAGTGTCTTGGGGATACAGCACAATGGTAGAATTGTCTTGTGTCTCAAAGGACACAGATTAGAAAATGTTTGTGTTTTCACAGTGTACCTCACTTTCCAGAACAGCACGAAATTCCATTCCCATGTAGGTGATGGGCTGTCATCATGTTCTTAGTGCCAAGGCTTGTTAATTCCAAGTTTCTGTCTGGATTTACTAAAAAAGAGTTGTTAATACAGCTACACGTGCCTGTTTGCAATGGTTGTTAGCTGTAAAAGGAGGACCAGGAAATATAAACAGACTGTTTTAAATAAATTCTTATTTATTCTCACCTTTCATGTAGTCTTAGGAAGAGTTAAAGGCAGTGAATCCAGAAGAGTGTGGTAGAACCCACTGGCTCATCCCTTTGAGAAAGTTTATTTTCCTAAGATAAGAACTAATTCTTTCTGCTGGAGATCACAGCTGAACTTGTGAGAAGTTTTTGTGCTTCTTGGAACAATATTCACACTTGCTTTGTTTCTCTTGCCTGGTTGGAACAGGAGCTTAATGTGTATTTGTCTCTCCAACCTGGGCTAAAGCTTTCTGCTGCTGTTCAGTACTTCAGTGGCAGCTGTTGTCCCATCCAGTCTCACGTTCAGGACACAAATATTGACCAGAGCATTTGTCCAATAACGACACGTTCAGTTATTTCTCTGCTGGCACGAGTCACTTCATCCTATCTCAATTATTAATAGAAAATGGAAGAGTAGCTAGAAAAATATTTGTGAACTGCATAAATCACCTTTTTAAAAATAGCTCTTTCTTGGAGGAAGGTGGGCAGCAAGACAACATGTATCACTATGAATAGATACAAAAGTAATTTCAACATTTATTTTGAGAAATATTGTGCAATAGTAGCCTCATCATGCTTTTTCTGCTTGGCAGGATAACACCATGTCAGCAGATGACCCTCCCTGTATTACCAAGTGCACAGCATATCTGGAAACAGACCTTATTTGTGCTTAGGCGTTAAACTTCAGTTGGGAAAAATATCCCCAAAGGTTTTAAGCTTAGTAATAAGGAACAGCAGTCTTTGACATTTTAAATCATACCTTCTTTTTTATTTAAAAAAGCCTAATATATAGGAATAGTGTGACAAAAACCAGGCCTGTAGCTGGATCCCTAGAAATTATTTAATCAATAAAGGATTAGGTAGAAAAACAGGAATCATAAAGTTACTTTTAAAAATAATGCATGGTAGCAAGAAGACTTTCAGTGCTCTTCTATTTCTTGTTGTCTGTTAGTAAGATGGTAGGTATCTATAGAAGGTTCAAAATGCACTAGCTTTCTTCAGGCTCAAAGGAGATTTAGGTTATATTTAGGTTATATTTCTCTCCTGTCTCACTGCATTAACTATACATTCCTAAGTTTCTGCCTTAAGCTCTTTTCTCCAGACTCCAAACCTACTTGCCTTCTCCATGTGGGTATTCAGCAGTGATGTATTCAGTCCTTTGAGTCTGAGACATACACCTCCATCTCCCCAAGAGGAAGCTTTTTTTTCCAAAAGAAGCCAGGACAAAAAAATTAGTGACCTAAGGAGCAAAACAAAAACCTAAGGTTTAGCCAGCACTTTTCATTTTTGCACATTTCAAGCATGAATCACACTGCTAAGCTGAGCAGAACAATTACGAAAATTTATTTTCCTGAAGAATTTCTCTCTCCTTTCCAAATACTTAATCAAAGACAAAAGAGTTTTCCTTCCTTTCCTTCTTGTTTAGTCTCATATCAGGACTGTTTTCCTCTGTCCTTATTTCCCCCGTTCTGCTTTGTTTGCCTGTGCTTGTTTTCCTCCTATCTTAAATTCACTACTCAAGTATTTTCAGTAAAATCACACTGACTTTGTGTTAAAAAGAAAGTAATTTTTAAGTGGTGAAAATAACACTTTGAAGTAAATTCTGCTTTGAATCTTCTGGACCAAGACACAAGTTCAGGGTGCTTTGGAATCCAGGGCTGTGTAGAATAGAGATTCAAAAGGTGGAATGACACGAACGTGAACGGTCATGGTAGGTGGAGCCCGGTTGGTTGCTTGGCAAGCTTGTCTTTGATTTGTCCAAACTATGATGTAACTGGAAGTGTTTAACATCATTATCCTTCAGCCTTTTTATGGGTCTTAAAATATTTTTAACTAGAAATTGTGTGTGTACCATTAGATAGTATCTGGAGCCTCTAAAAAAGAGTACTTGAAAATAATATAGTATAGTTGAAGACTGCAGTGTCATGAAATATCTGTAATTCCAGATCTCAGAAGTGATTGATTGATTAAACTTCTAAAGATTATTACAGTTACAAAAAATATAAATACTAGGGAAGATGTTTGTGGGGATGGGGGAGTTGCTAAGCAGGGAAGTACTTCAGTACAAGCACTTTTAAATGCTCCACTCCAGCATTGATGTATTTTCTTAATGTGACTATTCAATTCCAAATTTCAACACTGTGACTTGAGACTCAGAAGTTCAGAGTGTTCTCTGTCCTTTCACCCTGCTTGCATGTTCTTGCCTTTCTTTTGCATCAGAGCAGATACTTCTGTGATACCACAGAGAGCTGCTTAAAATTAAATAATTAAACAACAACAAGCAAGCAAAAAGAAGTTAATTATTTTCCATGTGTCCTTGGAGTGACACTGACAGAGATGATTTTTGTTGGTTTAAACAGTTGTGAAGCCAAACCCTGTTACTGTTATGTGGTGATAAATCCAGTCAAAACATAATGATAGGATCGTATATTAGTTGTCATAACTATTTAGAATTTTTTGGAGTTGTGTATTGTAGTGTACAGAAGTAAAAGAAACGCTGTATTTTCTAATTTTTCAGAGTTGGTAGAAAATTAATGAAGAATGGTGGAGATTTAGGGTTTTTTTAGTATAATGAATGTACTGTAATTATTTTATGTTCAAAAATTTGTTTGGACAAGATCTTAATTGCAGCAGCATTATTTTAATGATTTTTTAATTGAGATGTGCTACTCCAACTCTGTTTGGAAGCAGATATTTCTATGTGCCAAGGGATTTTAAACTGAAAAGCTTGCACTTTACAGCTTTGGCTAACTTATGAAAACCACATTTTTAGGATGGTTCTGTAGTTGTGCCAGTATCATACAACAGATGTTCTGCTCTCGGAAGAAATCTGTGCATAGGCTGGGAGTTGAGCAGGCTCTGTCCTTGGTTCTTACAAGTCCTGTTTCCTTTGGAAGCTGATGTCATGGCAGTGGGCAGCCCCAAGGCCCTCCTGGCAGGGCTGGGCACAGCTGCACAGCTTTGGCTCAGGCTGTGGGGGAAGAGCTGTGTGAAACATGGCAGAAGGAGGGGCTGCTTGGCCTCTTGGCTTGGCTGTTGTCCTTAAGCTCAGCCCATGTCCCCAGGGCCAGCCCAAGCCATGATTCTTGTGCTCTCTCTGAGCCGGATCCTCACCCCTGGGCTGCTCCTTCTGCCTTGCTCCCGGCTCTTCCTCACGGCCTGGGCTGGCCCTGTGGTCCCTGGGACTGACCTGGCCACTGTCACTGGCCCTCATCCTGACCTGGCCATGCCAGCCTGGCTCCCTGACTGTGCCTCCTCATCTCTGTGCCCTTGTCTGGCTGTCTCAGCTTTTGGCTGTCACCAGGCCCACCATACTCATCTCTTCTGGGTACTCCACCGCATGTTGGTCAGGGCACTGCCCCTTCCCCCTTGCTCCATACTTTGCTTTCTGTTCTGGAGATGCTGATCCCTGGCTGCTGCTGGTTCTTCAGTTTTCACTGCTTACCTTCAAAAAGTCTCGAGCTGATACTTTGGTATTAGTTCTTCACAGTAAGTTTTGTTCCCTTTGATGCTTAAAATCAAGCTTTATAAGTCCTACAAGAGATGAAATCGTGCACCACAACTTCCTGGTATAATTTGATTCTGGGGAAGAGAACAAGATTTTAAAACTGTATTATTTTCTTGATCTTAAAATATGAACACTGATCAATTTCTGCATTCTGCACTAAAGCTGGCTTCATCTGTTAACTATCTTTCCAATGTTTTATTACTTCCCAAGACTGTGCCTCAGAAATTATCATGTGAGCTACTGGGGCTATAAACAGTGAAAGTGTCCAGCCTATAGAGTAACATAAACAGTATAACCTTACTGTGATAATTAGAAAATAACCTATCGAATCAAAAGGAGAAAAACTGAATTATAGTGTGCCTCAAATGACTTTATTTTTGTGGTAGCTAATTTTTAAACTCACAATACTTGTAGGATATGCTTTACATTTTTATTTTGAATGAAAGTAAAAGTAGCCCTACTGCTTAAAAACTAGCTTCCTTTAGAAAACATAAATCCCAAAATAATGTAGAGTCTGAAATGAATATTTAAATTGTTGGTCATATTATAGCTCATACTGGCTTCTAGAGGCTGCTTTTTGAGCAGTGTTAGGGTTTTCTGCTGTACTCTATCTTTTTAGTTTACTCTATATCATAGACCATATGTATTTACCATTTGATGATTTTTACATCAGTATTGTTCAGGGAGAAGTCACAAGTCAGAGAAACAGGTGAGCACAAAGAACAGGCTCATACAAAAAGATGATGAGTTATTTAAGGTTGGAAGTTAAGAGGTAATTACTAACTGTAGGATGAGGAACATCCTGAAACACCTCCTGATGGGAATAGTAATGCAAAGCATTATCAGTGCAATTAAGATGAAGCTTGATCAGTTTGGAGTTGTCTGATACAGCCATGATGGGAAAATGCTGGTCTCTTTCACTGTTTATAGACCCTTCAGTCCCATATATTCTAAATCCAGGATCTATTAAAATACCCAGAATTTTTGCTTTTGGCTTCGTTTGTTGACACTTTGAGTAATGTTTTCTGTAATAAAATATCTTCTCATTATTTTAATTCTGGTTTAGTGGAGATAAAATGTTCAGCCTCTCATGTAATGTATTTTATGCCAACAGATGACAATACCAAATTACTGTATAAATGGGAAAAGACATTCCTGATGAATATATATGTGTATTTGTATGGCTGGGAGACATTATGAAAGGGTCACTGCACAGTCAGCACGTGAGCTGGCTTATACTTGTTGACTAAGAAAATCCTGGTGTCTTTGACATACAGCAAGAATATTTTAATATTTCATTATGTAGGGCAGCAAAGCAATGAGAGATGTAATCTGCAGAGCATATGAAGAGTCCAAATGCAGGCATTTTCAGTACATTAATACCTATAACAGGGAAATGCACTAAGGGTCGATGTGGTGCCCTTTCCACATCTTATCTTTATGAGATTTCACTGATATGAACCAGAACTTTTTTTACTGTCAAGTTGTTTACAAACTTCTCACCCAACTCACTCAGTTTTTTTCCTTTCCATGAAACATCATGTATCCTGTGATGGGAATATATATAACTTTTGTTGTTTTTTAGCAGCATGTGTAATTAAATGAGGACTGTTTTATTGAAGTGTATGCACTTCTAATCAGTGTTTGATCTTAATAAATTGTGTACTCTCCAGCCTATGGGACCTGGCATCACATGAGTGGATGCTGTTGGCTTATGTTCTAGTTTCAGTTTAAATCCCACTGGCTGGTGAGCTGCAATTAGCTCCATAACCCAGCCAGAGAGAATTTACCATTCAAGCTTTCCAAGTAGATTTGTGTAGTCCATCAAAGAACAAATAGATTATGAAGGGATTTGATGTGGCATTTACTGCTAATGGAGCCTTACTGCTGCAAGAGCAGAACAAAAGGAAAGTGTTCTTTTAGATGCTGTTGGAAATAAAGGGACATTGTCATAGTGAATTTTATACAGGGACTCTTCTGCACTTCCAAGTAAAGGCACTTTGTGGACAGTCTCTGAGGCTTCATTTCCCCAGCAGCCAAGCAGATGATCCTGTCTGGAATGTCCACTTCCACTTGCACAGTGCTGCCCCATCTCCTTTGCTGAAGTGGTGCTTGACTCAGCCATGCTGAGCGGTTTTATCTCACCAAGTTAACAGAAAATATTTGGAGGGTGGAAGGAGGGAGGGTCCCGTCTGTTTTCTGTCAGCAGTCTCAGGTTGTGGTTTGATGCTGTGGTTAAATCAGCCTAATGGCCAAGGGCTGCAGTGGGAACAGACCCATCCCTCTGCTGGCTTGAGCTCACTCACTCCTGTGAGCTTTGCTGCAGCTGCAAGGAAAGCAGCAGCATCCCTGTCAGGGAGAGCCAGAGATTCCAGTCAGGCAATGCCAAACCATTCCTTCGGTACATCCTGCTCTGGTTCTGTTTGTTTGACACGTGGGAATACCCTGGGGGCTTGCTCAGCACCCCCTGAGATGCTGCTGCTGTGGTGGCAGCTGGCAGGAGTCTGAAATGAGTTGGAGGCACTATAGTTCTTATATCCAGTATTTCTTGCAGTGTTCCATGCTTTCCAGCGCAGCAAAGCACACGACAGATGCTCACTTATATCCACTCTGCACTTGTAGTACTCTTTTACTGAGACAGACTGTGTAGTATTTTATTTTAAGCAAATTATAAATCTGAGAAAGAAAAGTTATGTGGCATAACTAAATAAACTTGAAGCTGTGTATTTGATAAAGTGCTGTAGTTAATGAGCTTTTTTTAAAAGGAAACATTTCAAATAAGAGAAAAAACTCTACAGATTACAGTTTGCTCTATAACAATTCACTAAAATTTATTTAAACTATTAGGTGAAAATTTGTTTTGAGACATTTGAGAAGAGAGTTATTTTCTATTTACAGCAGGACTTCAGAAAACACATCTCAGAAGAGTGTAAACAGATTATTGTTTTTCAGAGATGAGCAAAATGTAAGCTCCAAAAAGCAAATGTCTAATAAATAGACAAACAAATTTCAAAAAGACACAAAAGGAACTTGTCTCTGCTTATAGAAAATACTGAAAGGGATCCTACTGGGAATAGATGGCTTTTCTTTCTATTTTTGCTGGTATGAGTGCAGACAGAACTTTTCTCACTATTCCAAAGCAGGCTTGGTAGCTGTCAAATCATAAGAACTTGCAAAACTGCAATTTCCAAACTTTGGTGTTAATACTTGTGGTGAGAAGGAAAGAAAAACATGTCTGTAGACCTTTACTTCCATATATTTTGTCTTGTAAATTCACATTTAAAGTTTTGCTCTTTACTTGCAGTTTGGGCTGAAGCATCACTGTCTCAGGAGGTCAGGAAAATCTCAGAAAATTTGACAAAGAATTTTTTAAATTTCGTAAATATTTTGAAGAGATCCAAGCATGATCTTTAGAGAAAATAAAGTGATTTTTAAAATTTTTCATGGTTACACTGTTTCACAGTTTCTTCATTTGAATATTTGTCCTTTTATGCTTGATGAATATCAGCCAACAGTGGCTGAAGATTGCTCTTACAGAATATCCTGATCAGCCACATCTGTTCTTGCTGGCTTTGCATTTATTTGGTTATGTTCATGTAATGCTTCTGTAGTAATGCTCCTTGAGAAAGACTTTGTAGTCCTTAGACAGGAAACAGGTATGTTTGCAGTTCCTCGTGTATCCTTGACCATTTTTCCTGTGTACAGTTCAAGACAATACTCTTCTCATTCTTAGATATTTACTTTCTAAGGATCCTACTGGTATTACCCTCACTCTGAATTGCTTTGTTAAAGAACACTTCTTCTGCTTTAAGTGAATCCAGACAAATTATAAAATCCTAAAAACAAATCAGGTTGCTCAAAAAGTTTTAATGCTGCTTCTGAATTTTAAAATGTCTGTTGGTGGCTGAACAGAATCCTCCTTTACTTTCTATCATCTATGAATCAATTTGGAGGGAAGGTAAACTGCTCTATTTCTGATTACTTAAATGCATCAGCAGTTGCAAGTAATTTCTCAAATCTCAGTTTTAGATTTGCCATCAGGATACAAAGAGATCATTTTGGCTAATCAAGCTGCTATAGATAATTTTTATAGCATGTGCTTATTTTTATGACATATCTTTTGATGTATGTGGGGGAAAAAGGTTTCACAAAATATTTGGTTCAAACAAAATTATCATTCTTGAAAGGGCAATTCTAAGAAATGAATGAAAGAAATTCACCCTTAAAAATTTCTAAAATCTTGGGAATCTTTCAGTAGCATTCTCCGACCTTTACTCATGGAAATTGGGCAGCATTTCAATTCATTAGTGGGTATCCATTATCCCAGTCCACTAAAATTCTTTTACAGAATTTCATTGAGTTTCTGTTAGTGTGGACCTGTGAGGGTTACACAGAAATTCTGTATCCTGGTGTTAGTAATTATCCAGGTAATTAACAATTACTACACAGATTCCTAGTAATTATACAGGATTACTGTTTATTTATGATTTTGGAATAATAGATATTTATGGGATTAATATCCAAAACAAATAGCATCCTATTTTAATTACCTTTCTAGATAACTAAATAACTAAGCAGAAGATGAGATGTGAAATCAGACAAGAAATGAAACCATATTTTAGCAGAATAGACTATTACTCAAATCTTAACATCTGCATGCATATGGAGACACACAGTAGGAGAACAAAACCTTCTGGTTTAATTTGATATTTAACAGTTCAGTATTTAGAAATAGTGCTTCCTACCCTCCCTCTAGGAAAAAATGTTAGTCTCATATCTGATGTCTGTGAAGATTCTTCCTCTTAAATCTAATTTTTGTAGCATCTCTCAAACATAACCTGTTTATATGGGCCAGACATACAATCAGGAGCAAACTTTGAACTGGTAATGCAGGTTATGTTTGTATATTTGTGTAATTCAGCTTACTGCCTTCACATGAAATTGGCATTTACCTCCCTGCCACGTGAATACTTTCTGTATATGAAGGGGTTATTTGTCTGGTTTACTTTCCTATGTCTTTTCTGCTTTGTCAAGAAAATTCACTTAACACAGTCATATTAATCTTGAGTTTATCTATTTCCCTTTAAGTATGTAAAACTTTAAAATATGTATAAGAAGTGGTATTGCACATATCTTTTTCAGGGATGAAAACCTTATTATCTAAATCTTCTATTAAAAATTGTATTTAGCTTTATCATTGTCTCTGGAAAAAAAAAATTAGTGATTGTGTTCACTCAATGTATTGGCAGAGTTGTATTTGGAGGCTCAAGAAAGCCAAAGGGCTTTTGCTGCTTCTTTAAGTAGGTCTGCAGAGGGATTTAAGGAAATTGGCAATAATGGAGTGATATCAAGATGCAAATGACAGACTGACTGACTGTTTTCTGAGTAGATCATATGCTGTGCTTAATCCCTGTTTCTTTGTGCCTGTGTGATTTAGGGTTTGGAGAACAACCATCTGCTTGGATCAGTGTAGACAGCACGGAGTGGATACTGTTGAACTTTGGGGAAGTGATAGCTGGAGGAATATTTATCCATCAGCTGAAGACATCTTTTGTATATATATCTCCTCATTTTCACAGTCTTTTTTGTAACTTTTAATGATCAGTTGGCTTTTGTGGTGTTTATACCGGGATCTCTCTATATGGTCCCCCTGTTTCCTCTTCCCACCCTCCCCAGCCGCTGGTTTGTAGGGAAGCCTTCATTCCACCCTTCTCACAAAGAACATGCAGAATTCATGGTTCAGATTCTGAATTGCCTTCAGTTCAGTTCCCAAATCAGAAATGTATCTCTAAAAATGGAGATTGGCTTCAGTAGTGCATGTCACACCCATGTTTCCTTCTGTGGGCTCAGAATTGGAGATGAATTCATGAAATGCTGGATTCTTTGGGTGAGTCTCAGCCGAAGGCTCCATGCTGTAGGGATTGCTTCTCTTCCTCCTGACTCTGACAAAGCCCAAATCAGTTAATCTCTTGGGGTTCTCATCTGACTCATGTCCTCTGTTTGCCAGCCAAAAGCAGGATAAATTAACCCTCCCAAAGCTCTCTGCTGGCACAGCCAGATTGCTCCCTATTTGTGAGCAAGCTTGGCTGTGATTCAGCCATGGAGTGTGCAGTCCTGCTCTAATAACAGACCTGCATGCTTTCCTAAATGCAGATTGATCCTGAGCTGAGTGACACAGCAGTCATTTGAGTTTCACTCTGTGTAGTTGATTGCAGATACTGTGTGATTTTTGGGTGGACAAATCAATGCAATTTAGCACAGATTACCTATGTGAGTATTGAGTACAGTTGTTGCCTCTTATTTACTAGTTAAGCTTGTATTTTGGTCATTAGCAGAGTTATGCAGCCACATCTAAAAATAAATATGAAAAGAGTTTTGTTTTTCTCTACTCTTTTCCTAGTTATCTTTAGAGCTTGACACTGCCTGGCACAGAACTTGTACTATGCAGTCTCCAGTGGCCTTTCAGAAAGGCTTTTCAGGCTTTGTTGACCCATTTCCTGGATTAGTCTGGCTAAGTTATGGATTATTTTGTCTATTAAGCTTTTTCTTGTGTCCAGTAATTCAAGAATGGCATACTGGCATAATAATGTATTCAATTAGGTGAGTTTCTGAATCCATGTTTATAACTCTTAACAAAAGTCTGAAGAAGTAAGTGGTAATATTTTGATTTCATGCTATATAGAAGACAGTAACTTGTCAAGTAGACTTTGTGTTTGGTGTTTTTTTTAATCATGCTTAAATAAGTACTTAAATTCTAGAACAACAGGAAGCAGGCAGAATGATACATTTGTTGATGTAGGATGTCAGATAATTTAGTACAAATTACAGATTCTTTAAATACTTGAAAACAGTGAAGGTCAGGAAGCCTCCATTCAAAATTTTCCAGCGTATGTATAATATTTTACAGGATGTCTGTCTGTAGACTGCAAAGGGGTAATCTGTAAAAATCAACTTGTTTGTTGTTTTTCATGTTGTCTATTTATGCCCTGACAAACGAGCATCGGATGTAGTGTGGAGTCTGCAGAGCAGCAGAGGGTTCAAGGTTACAGACAGCCGCGACTGTGTCCTGCAGCACGAGGAAACTGGGCTCAGGCTGTCATTTGGAATGGTTTGTTTTCAGTAAACAACTTGGAAGGCTTGGAACAACACCTTGGTGGCTTCCACAAACAATTTAATCAATGGCTTCAATGGTTTAGAAGAGGAAAGTAATCAGAAGTCCTACTGTCTATAATTTGTTTGATTCTATCAGACAAAGCTTTCCCTCATAGTCATTTCACTGCTGATATTCCTGAGAAGATGCATTTCAAAGTACATGTGGAGCAATAATTTTGTATTGAGTTACTGGCTGTCTTCTTGAAAATAAGAAAATGCCAGATCAACTGTCTGTATTGCACACTTAATTTCATTTATATTGTGTATTTTATAATTTTCTGTATTGCATACAAAGCATTTAGAGAAAGAGGGAAGGAGAAGGAAAAGACTGGTACAAAGAGGCTGTGTGGGCTCTACAAGCTTTTCAGTCAGTGGAAGTGGTTAGCCTGGGTTTTATTGCCCAAGTGTTTTAGATGCTTTCAAGTTTGGTCTCTTCCATTGGTTCTGCAAGTAAGGCAGTGTTTTTCTCTAGCTCAGCACAGCTGGGCCTACATCAGGTGCATTCATATCCCAGTAAACATTTCAAATTCACCTTCCATGGCCAGTTAGAGTGTAGTGAACATCTGGGAGACCAGCTCCCAGAATGCAGTGAAAACATGTTTGCAGTTTGTGTTCTGCTATGGGACATCAAGTTAAGCTGTGGGGAGTAGTTGCTGAAAGCAGTCATTTAAATATCAACTTATATTGGTGCTGATTAAGATGCACTGACAAATGCCTTTGTGGAGTACAAACTGCAGCTTTATCTGTGGCCACTAAAATGCAGCAAAACCAGACTTAATTTCCCTAGTGAAACAGTGAAAGCCTCACAAACCATACCATGACTGCTAAGTAATTTCAATAAACTTTGTGTTCCACTGACTGACATCCAGAACTTACTGTAGATTGAAGATGCTGACAAAATCCATTTCTTACAGTGGTAAAAGCAGATAATAATCAGACAGATATACAGTTTAACACTATGCAGGAACATGAAGATTACCTTTATTATTTATACAAAAGTGTATCATTTTACTGGTCCCTAAGGGAGACTGTGATCTACAACCACTGTGTTCAAATACTGTGAAGTGCTTGCAGGTGTCCTCTTTATACATAAGCAGAATTCTGATTTCCTCTTCATTTATATTTTTTGTTAGTAAAATTTTTGCAGAAGTGTTCAGTTATTATGTACTCTGTAGAATTGAGTATTGTTTTGGTGTCCGATGAGGAAGTCTGTATTCGGAAGAGATTTGGAATTAAAAATGCTGATACTGGATACATTTTATGACTTTCAAAGGTGTTAGAATTAAAATACTCCTTCTAGACTCTTGAATCATCACAATTCACAGCAAAATAACATAATACAGCTAAAAAGGCTGGCATTTTTTTCACAGCTCGGTTTCAATTGAGTCTTCTACATCAGTAAATGAATGTTCTAATTCTTTCCAAAACAAAGTTTTTAGTCAATGACATCCAGAAAGTATTTTAGAACTCTCACCTTTCAGTGCTCAGGCTTGGGTTTTAAGATGTGCAGACTGGAAAACCATCTCTTTCAAGAATTTTCAATTATAGGTATTTTGATGACAGGAAGGGCTTTTTTAGAGTATTTCATTGTACTGAATGTTTTGAATATTTGTGAGGGTATTTGGGATTATTTTCCTCCGCAATACCTGCCAAAATGTTATAGGTTTTTAGGGCACTGTTTGGGAATCTTTCTATCTGATTGTAGGAAAAAATAGTCAGATGTTTAAAAAAAATATATAAATATATATATATATTCTTAGATGTCTTAAGATATTTGGTGTGGAATGAAATGGAGTGAGGCCAGTTGAAAACAAAAACTTAGTTTAAAACAAAAAGTATGCTCCAAAATATTTTTTAAATTTTTCTGGGGAAGGAACAAGGGTGATTTTGCATAAAAGGGGCAGTTTGACTTTTTAACTTTTTACTGAGATTTTTTTTCAAGCAGGCAGCAGTTTCTAACCTTGTGTTCAGAGGACACTATTTCCAGCTCCCTTCTAACCATTCACTGCTGGGTGCTATTTCATTCATGTGAGGAAACAAATTGGACTTTTTATCATCATCCTTACCTTGTGTGTTACAAAGCACTTTGTTTTCTACTAGCACAATATTAATTATGCCACTGACAATAATATCAAACATTTGCAGCAGTAATTCATTCAGCCTTGTAGCAAAGCCCTCTATCCTCAGTCCTCTCAAGCCTCTGCCTTTGGTTGTGTGAGTTCTGTAGGACTCTTGGAGAATGGAGTTTGGAAGCACAAGCTGTTATTTTGTGGTTTGACTTTTACATCCTAAGAATTAATTCTTCTTTTCCTAAACAACCCTCTCCAAATTTTTGTCCCACTGTGTTTATGAACTGAGCTTTACTCCAGCCAAGAAAATCTGCATATGTTATGGAAGAAAAAAGATTTCTCAAAACATGTAATTAAAAAAATTACTTAAAAAACCGAAGTATTAATTATCATGTGATTATGGTGGCTCTCCACAGTCACACTTCTTTTTGGGGACATTATTGCTAGATAAGCAGTAGCTTTGGGAAGGTAATACAGGCTGTCTTACTGATAACACAAGCCATGTCCTCAGGGAAACGAAATACATTCCAGCATATTTCAGGAAATTTCATAAATTTCAGCATATCTCACATGTGTCAGGCATGTCTGCTTCTCAGGATGGGACTTTTTTTCTAAAGGAAATATATTTTTGGTTTTCCCTGAAAGCACATGGCTTTGTCTCTTAGGTAAATTACACTGTCTTAAAGAAGCCCCAAAAGCATCCCATCATCTGATTCATGAGTCTTACCTTAAATTTAGTGGGACTTTTTTAAACATTCAGATCTTCCTTTGAGTATCTTTCTAATGATGAATACTCTCTTACTGCCCTCTTTTAACCTCTTGACTCCTAGAATGCTCTCCATGGATAAGCTATGAATGTATTCACGAGGAATCTTTTCATTTTCTTTGGAACTTGGCAGTATGATTTTATTTTTTTCCCCCTTCTTGGAGTTACAAAGAGGTTTAGAAGTTAAGCCTGGATCAGTGACCAGAATGAGTACTGGATACACAGAAGGCCATGCAGAAGATGCACATAATACTGTTTGAAGTCATTATTAAGCATTGCTGGGATTTGTGCTGACAGGTGGAAATCCTTGCAAGTGGTATTGAAAGGGAGATGTAATACAGTGTATCTGAAATGTAGAAACACATTCAGATAGTATTATAGCAAGCTGAAAAACAGAAGCTGCACTAGTCAAATAAAAGGTAGAAAAACTTGGAACTTGGTAGTTTATGTGTTTATCATATGCTTTTTGAAAATCCCTCCAGAAAATGGTACATTTTAATGTAATTTTGAATTTTTTGGCGTATTGTTACAATTCTTTCTTTTTTTTTTTTTTAAGGAATCCAAAATGTACTCAGCTTATTCTGTGCCGTGCTTACAGAAAATAAAGTTCTCTTTCACTCAGCAAGTTTTCAAAGGCTCAGTGATGCCTGTAGGGCTCTGGAGTCTTTGATGTTTCCCCTCAAATACAGGTGAGTTAAGTTTGGATTCTTTGAACTTGTTAAGTAATTTTATAACTAATTTTGTAACTTTCCTTACAAATACAATTTATTACAAAAACAAATTACTTGTCTTTTTTGTTTGTCCCAAACAAAAGGAGTTGTGCTATAGTTGGCGAAATAAGCAAAGCTATTTATGATGCAAATCCTGGTGTGTACACATCATTAATAAAAATCTGGTTGCATCATGGCAGTGGAAACAATTAAGGGAGAAAAATTCCACCTGCAAATTTAGGGTAGAAACACTACTCACAACCCAGAAGATTCTGTGGCTCAAAGATAGCAGCTACATTAGTGTGTTTCAGTTGTAAGCCACTGACAAATGTCCACCAGAGAATGAATTTAAGTCAACAAACTGATCCTCTCTAAAAAGCCACAGGTGGATCCAGAATTTTGAGATGGAAAACTTAATGTCAATCAATTTGGTTTTTTCTGGGAAGAAAACATCTAATTCTGACTCACCTGCTTCAAAATATGCTTGTATTTTAATAGCTTGTTTTATTTAAAATATTTCAGAGATTGGTTTCTTTATAATAGACAATAAGAAGGCAGAACTGGAAATTGAGTTTTGGAATATGTTTCTTAATGTTTAACTAATAATGAATGTAAACTTTCAATAACTATAAGTTAGGTGTAGAAATTCATTGATCAATTTAGATCCAGCTCTTGATGTTGTTTTGATGAACACACAGAGTTTTTTAAATTGTCAAACCAAGTAAACAATGCCTGAAATAGTGTTCTATGCATTATGTTGTCATTTCAAGATGAAAACAAAATATTTTCTTTAGAGGCTTCTTAGTAATGATATTTTGCAAAAGGCTGAAGTGTAGGTATATGGCCAAAAACGAATCATGTTTTTAAAAGGAAAGTATTGTTTATAATTTCAGTGTCCCTGACTACTAACAGGAAGATTTTTTTTTTTTAAGAAAAAAGGTTGCCTTATGTGAAAGGATACTGAGAAACTTTTATCCTATTTCACTCATTCTTTTCACAGTTATCCCTATATCCCAATTCTTCCTGCCCAGCTGCTGGAGGTTCTCAGCTCCCCAACCCCTTTCATCATTGGGGTCCATTCTGTCTTTCGCAATGACATCCACGAGCTTGTGAGTATTGGTGTCACTCCCAGCCACAGTGCCTGCCCTGGTGTTCAGCTGCAGAGCCCTCCTGAGAGCTTTGGAGGTGTTTGTGTGAATAATCCACGTATCTTCAAAATATTGCTGTAAGAAAGCAAGGCAAGATGGTCAGGAGAAGAAAAAAGAGAAGAAACTTTTTTTTTTCCCCTCTGCTGTAAAGTAGAGGGAAATTATTTGATTCTAGTGCAGGAGGGGAAAGAATGGATCAATTTCTGGCTTTGTCATCTATTTATCTTGAGTTTGAGCAATTCACTTAGGATTTTCAAGTGTATTCTCAATTGTTTTATTTTACCCTTTTAAAGTATGTGCTTGGAGAAACTGAACCAGGATTACAAAAGGTGCTTTGAAACATGAAATTTTACTTCTAGTTGCCCTCATTGTGTTCCTTTGCAAACAGCCTATTAGATATCTCATGTCTCTGAACACAGACCTGGAATATCCAGAAACAAAGTCACTTTTGAAAGTTTTGCCTAATTTCATTTTCTTTGGTTTAATTTCATTTTTCAGGGCTAGATTCAGTAATAGAAAGTATTTGGAGTATTTCCTGTATCAAAAACATTCTGTACATTAAAGTTGGTACTGTTTTAATTTGTTTTTTTAAACTTATGTGCAGATGATTGTGCAGAAATTTGAACTGTTGTGTTTTTTTAAGCTATGCTCACTGTATGCACTTCTACAATTTGTCCCTTACAGTTAGATGTAATCATAGCAGACCTGGATGGAGGAACAATTAAAATTCCTGAATGTATTCATCTGTCCCAGCTGCCAGAGCCGCTGCTACACCAGACTCAAATGGCACTTTCTCTGGTATGTTTAGATAAAATCCCCACTTTTCACCCTATTTGTAAAGAATGAAAAATTTCAATATTAAGCTTTCAAGCACGCTGGAAATAAGATTTAATAAAATGATTCATGCAACATTCATGTTTTTAGAAGAGTTTATTCTCTGTAGTTCAAGTTAATATTGTCAGTAATGGAAATCTAAAATGTCTTTTCACTGTTCAAGAGGTAGAGATTTTTCCTTTATAATGATTTTAAATAATAGTATTTGAGCAGCATTATTACTACTCAGTTCTGCTGCCCTTGTGTTTATAAATTCAACTGTACATTTTCTTGAAATTTAACGAATTAATAACCCTTTAAATTTTATTTGTGTGGTGTTCCTGTTTCAGAATTTAGGAATGATGAATGCTACATTAGGGAATTGCCATAAAAAGCACTTCAGTTTGTCTTTTTGCTATCATTGTAATAAAATAGAAATCACCTTATTTGGAGGCTTCTAAGCAACTCTTGTCTTAAACAGAAGAATTTTTAGTCTCTTAATCTGTTTCAGCTGAATTGTCTCTAAAATCCCTAATGGTATTGATCAGTTTCATGGACTGTGATAGGAGTTTTTGATAACTAACTCCCATATACTAACCTGAAGCTGAGAAGTTAATTCCATCTTTATTTCCATACAGTCTTCACAATTTAACTCAATTTATTATTTGAGGTACTCAATGTCAGTGAATTTGAGAAAGGGAAAAAAAAATCTTTTTCTCAGCAAAATGAAGGAAAAAAGATTATGTTTTCAAAATTCTCTAGGTTTTGCATCCTGATTTGGAAACAGCAGATTATGCATTCCCTCCCCCACGAACAGCTTTATCACACTCAAAAATGCTGGTAAGATTTCTGTGTTATTTTCTGTGTCTGACTTTCATAAGTGGAAAACTGTTGACATTTTAGACTAGCTTCCTTTTAAGAATTTGTGTTTGCTTTTCCATATATTTATAGTATTATTGGTGGAGCAAAGAAGTGCATTTTTCCCTCTAATAGCATTCTGATGGGTTAGAAGTTTTATAAAATCCAAAAGCCAGTTCAATTTAAGAACATACATGGGGGCTTTTTGTGTAGATATACTTGAAAATGTGAAACTCTTAGGTGGTACAATATATCTGTTGTACTTATGTCTGGCTTTAAGACTGAGATTTTTCATTGCTGAAGACAGGGAATGTCATCCAGACTTCATCTAAACTAATGGAAGAATTCAGCTAAGATCTCCCTTTGAATAGGGAAATTTCAAATTAATATAATTTTGCATCAAAATAAGAATTTTGTTAAATTTGAAAGAAATTAAATTACCATGTTTTCAAATAGTCAAAAAAGTCAGGGTACAAATGTACCTGTTAAAATCCTAGAGAGCAGCAGAAAATGAGCATATCTGTCAGTAAAGTGAGCCATACAAAATTTAAGTTAAAAACAGAACAACATGGATCATGTTCCAGTGCAGAATAAACAACCATCTAGTAAAATACTCCAATAATATATTCCAGCTTTATATAATCTTATATATTCCTTTTCTGTTTAAAAATAAATTACTTAATTTGGTTGTTACTTAACTGATCAGCTAGTTATCTGATAGTAAATATTCTTTGCTGTGTGTAATATTTAAAATTAGAGTTTGTAACGTAACACCATAAAACCTGAGGTAATAAAGGAATTTTTGGGACCTCAGGTTTTTTGAGATGGCTGCTGAGATCAAATCCTGGGCCACCCTATTATTTTATGTCAGTCTTTAGAGGCAACTGGGCGAGGTGGAGATGTCACTGCCCCAGCTGTTCACATCATTTCCATTAATCTGGTGGTGTGTATTTAAGCACTCTCTTAAAAATAAATAATCCGGGACTTTAAAGCCCGACTATTTTAAACTTTTTAAAGTAGCTCTGGCTTGTTTTGGTGGCAGAAGGTTGGCAAGTGAAGATGTGAGTTGGAAGAGTCCCAGCCAGGTGACTGGGCAAACCTGGAGCAGTCTGGCACAGCTGCAGCTGGTGGCTGGAGTGGGATGCTCCAAGCCTGGCTTCTCCAGCAGCAGCAGCAGTGCCACCTTAGGCTCCTGTTATTCCCTGCTGCCCCTGCCCACTCTGAAGACACTGCCTATGTAGTGTTTCAAAGCCACACTTATTTTAGGGAATAAATCCAGGCTAAAATAGCCTTTTTCCTTTATTTCACATCTTCTCTCATGGCAGCTCATTCATGTGGTTCAGGACATGACCACCCCTCAGCCCCCCTGGCTTTGCCCAGAGCCTGTGCTGCAGGCATAGCAAAGACCAGCAGGGGTGAAGGGTGGCTGTGTACAGAATTGCCATGGCCATCTGGGGACAGGGCAGGGGAACCTGGTGGTCTTTAAGGTCCCTTCCAGCCCCAACCATTCTATGAGACAACCTCATCCCTGTACAAATATCTCTGCTTCGTGTGCTGCACTGCTGCACTCATGAATCTCATATAGATTCATACAGAGTGTGGAGAAGTGTTAGATCCTAGGACATTTTGACAGCGTATTCCATTACTGCTTGCAGGACAAAGAAGTGCGAGCAATCTTCCTCAGGCTCTTTGCGCAGCTCTTCCAAGGATACAGGTCATGTCTTCAGCTGATCAGAATTCATGCTGAACCTGTCATTCACTTCCACAAGGTAAAGGAGGAGCAGTTATGTGTATTTATGGTGTTCCTTTGTGCCATGTTATTCCCACAAGCCTGCCTTTTGAACAAGTGGTGAAGTTTAAAAATGTAAATAAAGTTATCTACATGTGATAAGCACATCATTTTGGCATAGCACAGTATCAGTGTGTTTTAGTGGGACTAATTGCAGGGACAGGACAGAAATGTACAACAAAGTTAACATTGAAATTTAATACAAATAAACATTTGAGGAATAACTGTGGAATTTTGAAAACCTCTGTATGTAATAACACATTCCTTGAAGGTACTAGTTTTTGTTTTTATTACCTGTGAGATTTAAAAAATGTGTGCATCAAATTTCAAATTTTTTGGTATAAAAAGATACTATGTATAGTAAAAAATTTAATTAGAAAGTACCACTTAGTAATATAAGCTGATAGGCTGGTGAAAATGTTTAACTAATATATAACAGTTGCTTGTAATTGTAAGTTTGATGCTGATTAAAAAAGGTGCATTTTTTTCTCTCTTTGTTGCAGGCAGCCTTCTTGGGCCAGAGAGGCTTAATTGAGAATGACTTTCTAACCAAAGTCCTCAATGGAATGGCATTTGCTGGCTTTGTGTCAGAGAGGGGTCCTCCCTTCAGAACCTGTGATCTTTTTGATGAGGTGAAAACTGTTTCTGTATTCCCAACTAAATTACAATTTACTGTGATATTTCAGCATGGGAAAAACTACTGGAATGCTTCTGAATCCCCAATGTTTATTATATCAAGTTTATACTAATCATCTCAACTCTTATTTTCTGCTAAGGAGATATTTCTAGCTTACTTCCATAAAATTATGCCCCCTCATATGTATGAAGTTAAATAGTTGTATAAACTTTGGTAATGCTGTTCCTATTGTCGTATCTGTAGCTTCATAATACATTGGATGTGCTAGTACAGAATTATTTTCAATGATTGAATTATATTCTCTGAAATGTTAACAGCCTCATAGAGAAATACTACTTTAAATACATACCCAACAATGGAAACTGAGACAAAAAAAAGTTCCTTTAAAAAGCAATGCCATAGTTTTTACTGTGTTGGCTTTGTGTTGAATGTAAAAATAGAGTGTAATATTAATTCTGTGTTGTAGGAGTAGTACCTGTGAGAAATTTGGATTGAGGTATAGAAATGTGAAAGGATTGGTTTAGGTACATAGGACTTTCTGTCTGGTAACAAATGCTGCATGTGGAACTGAAAATGTCTCATGTTCCAGAGGAATGTGTCATCACACAGTTTTCATTGTTCAGCTTTCTTTCCTCGGTTTCAATTTAAGATTAACATTTCATAACTTAAATAGGAAATAAATTTTTTTAGTTGAATTATCAACATTTTTATTCTTTCTTCTTTTAAAAAAAAGTTGGTGGCCTTTGAAGTCGAAAGAATTAAAGCTGAAGAGGGCAATCCACCAAAAATGATAAAGCATGTTCGAGAACTTGCAGAACAGCTCTTCAAAAATGTAAGTTGACTGTACCTGCTGCATCTGGAGAGTTGAGATGGTAACATTGAAAAGTATGATTACTCAGATTGATCCAGTGTCCAGAAAATGGAACTGACTGCTTGTGGTAGTCATCATCTACATTATGGCAAAATTAAAAGATCATTAAATTTGTGCATGCAAAGGAAATTCAATACAATACCATTGATTTATTAAGGCTAATATTGATTTAGATATAGGTACAACTACTTATCTATTTTTAGTGTGTATTCACGTAAGGTCTAGAAACTGCTATTTTCTCTGCTGCAACCTATCCATACCAAATACATCTCTTTTCTTGCCTCTCAACAGTTTTCCTTATGAAAATTATACATTTATAATGTATACTAGATAATATATATAATATATATATTATACAATGTGGCATAATGTGTACTTTCAGCAGTTCTTTCCTGACCCAGTCACCCTGGTTTGCATGCTCAGCAGGCATGATTTCATTTTTTACAGCCTGTTTCTTGTACAACTCCATTTCCAGTTTAATTTTTGCCTTCATATCATGTTTAGTTTACATAATGCTTTTATAAAGTCTCTTACCATTCCATTAGCTGGTTCTGGGGATGGGGTTTTCTTGTTTGTAGGTTTTAGATTTTTTGTTTGCTTTGAGGTTTGTGGGCTTTTTTGGCATAGACTGATCTCCCTCCCCCTCACACTTCTCTGGTTATTCAGACTCCACAGAGCATTATCTAATACACTATCAGCTGACACCTTTGTCACCCTTTCTTTTCTACATCCCACTTCCCCAAAACTGTGGTTTACATCTACAGTTCTGAAAAAAAACCCCACAAGAGCTACCAAATGCTGCTAAGTTCTGGGGTTTCTTTTGTGTTCTGTGTGTCTTTTCTGATGATGAGATTAATTTATGCCACTGTGACTGACCTGCTCCTTCACTACCACTGAGTCAGTGACTTCACAGGAGCACACTCTGGTATTCACTGAGTCAATGGCTTTGTGCATTGAGAAGTCAGATTTCTGGTAGTTTGTGCATGCACCTGTCTTTGACCAAACATAGGTGATGAGTAGCACTGCTTAAGCTGTGCCTAGAGCTGCCTGATTTTAAACAGACTGCTTGATGTACTTTGACATCTTGTTTCACAGTTTCAATAATCACAGTATTGTAGTTATGACAGTTTAGATACAAGGGACAGACAAGGTCTCTTGGGGAGAGATAATGTTGGCATGAGTCTTGCTGGTACAGGTGGACAATCCAAGGAATTAGACCTTTAATTAGCCTAATAGCATGTACATCTGACATGACATTTGTGATGTCCAAGATAAAAGTAACTTTTCCTGTGTATTTCCTCTGAATCTCTCCTCTCACTGAAATGGATTTTGGAGCAGTTACTCTCCTTTTCTGGTGTTTTCTGCCCTCTGTTACCCCTTCCTGAGAGTGTGTTCCCTTTCTCTCTCTTGTTTCCCCTGGCATCTGCTGCTCTCATACCCCTGGATTTTTGGCTTGTTCCATTAAATTTTCCTTTGCAGAGAATGCATGTGGCTAAGTAGCTGTTCTGTTTTGTCTGCTATTTCTCAAGTTGATGCACTTGATCTCCTTGTTGCATTTTGCTCCTGTAAACAGCAGTATTAAGCTCCTGTTTACAAGTTTTCTTCCAAACTTATTGTGCATTTACAAGAGAGCCCTCATTGATGGATAGCACTCTTTGGCAGTGGTATGTAGCCAGTAATGAGTAACAGCATGGAGTCAAATTGGACAGCAGTAAATTCAGATGTGATTAATGGTACCTCAGAACAAATGAATGAAGAGATGAAAATACCCCATTTTGTTTGATTGCTGCACCTCTAGAAATGTGAGGTGTGATCCTATGCATGGTGGTAGATAGTCTCTCTAATGAGGAGCTTGACTGTCACACCAGTTTATATTCAAGTCCTTAATATTCATTAATTTGCATAAAATCAGCCTAAGTTAGGCAAGAGTTTTCTTTTGCACTTGTTTTGAATTTTGCACATTGTCAAAAATAATTTTATAAAAGCCTTTAAGAGAGTTGAAAATAGTGAAGTTAATGAGTCAAGGGCGGTATGAATATGAAACATTTTATTAATCATCTGCATCAGATACTTGACTTCTTAATCTTTCACGTATGGGAGATTGTCCAAACAACAGCAAAATTAGATGAGACAGATGGTAACACTGCATCATTGATTTTGTGTGTGACCTTTTGCTCTTGACCTGCAGGAGAACCCCAATCCCCACATGGCATTCCAGAAGGTGCCGCGGCCCACGGAGGGCTCTCACCTGCGGGTTCACATCCTGCCCTTCCCGCGCATCAACGAGGGCCGCGTGCAGGAGCTCCTCCAGGAGGGGCTGGCCAGGAGTCAGGGGGCACCCCCTGCCACCCGTGGGGACAAGAAGTGCGTGGTTCCAGCAGGTCCCCCTGTGGGTATGTTCATTTGTGCCCTGTCCTACCTGGTTCTCATGGATGATTAGCATTTCTGCAATGTGTTGCTCCCAGTTTCGTGTTAATATTGTGTTTTTAGTGATCATGGCAAACTCTGGTGCGTAGACTCCAGTGTTTGCCTTTGCAATTTTAAAAGCCCTTTTTTATCTGCCTTTACTAAGAAGTCAAACGTCCAGAGAGTGAGGGGTGTAACTGCTAACAACAAAAGTGGATTTGATCTGAATTAGATATTGAGTCGAACAATTAAACTAGATATTGAGTTGAACAATTAAATTAGATATTGTACTCAGCTAGGCCTGTTAAATATCACCATAGGTCACTTGTAACACTGGCTGAACCAAGCTTTGAACCATTTGAGTTCCTCCTTTGATACCAGTGAAAGACACGTTAATTACTGGAAGAAGGCAAAGAGCAAAGATAGCATCTGTCTCAAAATAAATATACCCATATTTAAGCATAAAGAGCAGATGTGGACATTGTAGGCCTGTCATTTTAATTTTAATGCCAAAAAGTTCTGTTACTCATAGTCATACTCATGAGTTTGAATGGTGGCATAAACCAGTATGGTTAAATAAACTTGCAGATGAAGTTGGCAGAGCTTGCAAAACTTTTGAAGGATGGGGTAAGAATTCAAATCCATCTTTAAAAATTAGATATCTAACCACAAGACTCCATTGAATTCTGTTCTTCTCTACTGCTTTTCTTCAAATAAGGTATGGCACTTGCATAGGCAGGCTCGCCTGACTAGGCAGCAGTTCTTCAGAAATTAACGTGGAAACTTTAATGACTGTAGGGCAAACATGACCCAACTATATCAAGCTACTGCAAAAAAGCCAAACATCTTAGTAGGATGTATAAACAGGAGTGCAGTCAGTGAACCCCGTGGAGAAATCTTTTCATTGTGCTCAGTAAGACCTCAGCTGGATGTTTGTGTCCATTTTTGGACACTGGAGGATTTTTGGACACTGTCTCCATTTTTGGTTCTGTTGGAGGGAGTCCATAAGAAAGCAACAGGAATGACCAGTGGTCCAGAGAATGTGACCTACAAGGAAAGATGGGGAGTTGTTTAGACTGAAAACTAGGAGGCTGAGGGGACACATAATAGCAGGCTTCAATTTTACAAGAGACAGTGAGGAAAAGAAGGGGAATAATCTGTAATGATAAGAAATAATGGGTTTAATTGCAGCACAAAAATAGAGTTGTTTGTCAGCAAGACATGGTAAAATGAGGATGGCGAGGCAGTTGAGTGGATTTCTTGTGCAGCCATGGAGTCTCTCTTATCACAGAACATTGGGAACATATTAGACAAACATGAGAAATAACATAAATAGAGTTGATCCTGTCTAGGGACAGCAGGGTGAACTAGATGGCCTCTTGAGGCCCTGCCCAGGCCTGTTTCTCTTTGGGTTTATGCAAGAAGAGGATGAACTCTCTTCACCTGCCTTTGCTGTTGACTGTGTCATTGAATCTGGTACTTAGAGAAAATTTAAAGGATGTGGTTGTGTTCTGTTGTCTTTCTTCAAAAGGCTAGTTGCAAGAGAAGAGTTTTTTTAATAAGTTGATTTCTGTGTCAAAGCAGGGGGTTTGCTGGTTTTACAGCTTTCACACTTACACTCCCTGCTGAACTCTTCTCAGAATCCTTGGTTAGAAGTAGCTCATTATTATCTACTAGAAGGGCATATCCTGAATTTAGATACTATTTATTTGATATTATGGAGAAAAAGAGAATGTTAGTTCTTGCATTCTGAATTTTATTGAAAAATCGAGGCAAAACAGTGCATTAAGAAAATAAGATCTCAGCAATTTGGAATCTAGGTAAGAGAACAGGTTTGTCAGGTTTTATTCCATGTTGCAGAATTCTTGTCATGGCCATCTAAAAATAGTTATCTACTGCTACAAAATATGCAAGGCTATGTAACTCACTGCAGAGCACACAAATTTATTATTAATTTGTGTTTATTTATGTATTTCATCAGTATCTTAGAGGTTATAATCTCTTTGTGCCTGTATCAGACAACAAGAACAGACAGTTAAGAGAATAAATTAATCTAGTTAAAATTCAGAGCACTCTCCTCCTCAGAAGGTATAGGAAAACCAGAGATTTGGGATCTTGTGTTCCCATCTGCCTAGGAATGGTATTTGCTTCACAGAATAAAAAGGAGGACACAGTAATTATTTTTTTAAAATAAATTTGTGGTATTCTTTGTGATTCTTGCAGACATTTCACAGATGTATATTCTTCTTTTTCTTTGTTAGTTTCCATAATGGAAAAAGGAAGCACAGTTTTCAACAGTGCTCAAAGGCTGGAAGTTGTTAGAAACTGCATCTCGTTCATTTTTGAAAACAAATTTCTGGAGACTGAAAAGGTAATAAAATGAAATTTTAATTCTCCCAAATTACTCTCTGTTCTGTTAATGAGCAAGTGGAGACGGGCCTAATCACAAAGTACATTTTAAAATCTTGTTTCAAATGCTAAGGATTATTTTGGCCATTTAAATGAATGAGCTAAGCAATAAAAATCATCATCTAAATACAATATTGTGTGTAATATGAGGCTAATGGATTTGAAAATCTGTTTCTAATCCTACATGGGTGAGTTGAAAACCCCTTTTGCAAAATTTATTCTTGTTATAAGTAGCATTGTCCACATAATTTTTTTTAAAAAGAGGTGGGTGCATACTGGTCTAGCAGCATTAATTAGAAGGAATGCAAACAAAAGGCAGACATATGTGCTTTGGTGTTTAACAGCCAATGCTCTTTGGAAATTTTTAGTATAGTCAATTTTGCTGGTTTTAAAAAGCAGTAATTTGATAGAACTCAGAGATGAATATAAATATTTGGCATGTCTGTCTTCACTGAAATGTGAAGACAGTGAAGTTGTTTGTTGGTTGTTGTTTGGTTGTTATCCTTGACATTCTTATTTTCTCTTCATTAAGAAGTTGTCAGGTTTTGTAGATTCTGTCCATAGAGTGTTCTGTTATTGATTGTAGAACAATCACTCAAACTTACGATCAAATCTAATTCTACATATGAAAATGGCTGTAAAATTATTTTAAGAAATATTTTGATTTCTCAGGGAAGTATCACCTGTATATCTATGACGCTGTGCAGATCAAGATAGAAAATGAGCTTTGCTTGATTTACAAGTTGTGGTGTCAAAATGCACATGGGAGAAGTCCTAATCAAGTGTGTAACTCTTTAAAAGAGTTTTCATCCAGGCAGAGCACAGTAGTTTTTAACCTCGTTCAACTTCCGGGCACTTGGGCAAATTCAGTGGGTTTTTTCCCTCTATATGGTAAATTTTTCCTTGGCAAATAGGCTGCCTTTTCTTACTTACCTGTTACCTCCAGCCTAAAGGGACACAGCTGATAATCACTGTTGTAGCATTTGCTGCATCTTTAAGACTTTGATATAAATATTCTGGTGGCCCTTGTTTAGGATAAACTGCATGACAATCTAGTGGCCTCACTGTTATGAGAGCTATGCCACTTCTAAACCCATTTGTCATTCATTGCTTATCCCAAAACGTGCTGCTCAGCCTTGATAGGCAAATTGTACAGAACAGAGCCCTTGCTTTCATCCACAATAATCCATTTCTGATTTCACCTCCATTCAATGACTGTCCATATTAAAGAATTTCTATTTACAGGTGTAGGTGAGAAATGCTATTTTATGCATTTGGAAAAAAAAAATTGGAAAAATTCAGTACTTGGTAACTCAGGCTAAATCACCCATTATGTGAAAGTTTGATAGTCAAGCTAATGGATAATTTCCAGAGTTGTTCTTTACTGTCACTTGCAGTTTCTTAATAAGAAATGAATGCTATTCAGTATGAGTAGTGCCTTTTAATTTCATTTCCATCAAGTGAGATGTTCTTCTCTGCAGACCCTGCCTGCAGCTCTGAGAGCCCTGAAGGGCAAGGCAGCTCGGCACTGCCTGACTCAGGAGCTGGGCCAGCACGTCAAAGAAAACCGAGCAATCCTGGACCACCAGCAGTTTGACTACATTGTGAGAATGATGAACTGTGCTTTGCAGGTACAGTATGGCAAGGCTTTGGCCTTGATTGTCTTTCTCTTGTTTAGGGTTAGAATAAGCAAAATTGCTTAGAGGGTTGTGGAGAAGCAAAATAATCAAATTACTCGACCGTGTCCTACAGTGATGTAGGACATACTACTTGATGGTGGATTTAAGATATTTTGTTGTTGAAAGAATAAAACACTCAGGTCTGTACAGATCTGCCTGATATGACAAGCAGAAAGAAACCTGTTCCCATTATTAATAATTGAGATACAATTTACTTTTGGTAGGTACTGAAATGATTTAACTTAATGGCTAGAAGTGCTCTTTTTTAAATGAGTGGGTCTTGGCTTTTCCAGGTAATTTTCAATCCAGAGTTCCTAAAATGTGTATCAACCACTGCTCAGTTCAAAATCCCAGAAGTTTGTCTTCTTTGTTTAAACATAGTTTAAGAAAGGATACCTTCTGCTTCTGTGGCTCATGGTGGCAGTTCTACTTGTCACAGTTTGTCAGAAATTCACTGCAAATGTTTGCAGTTCACCTCCAAAGTTAATTCTACTGACAAATTATTATGTGCTGAATAAGCATCAACATATGGTGACAGCTACCTATGAAAGCAAAATATGTGGGTGACTTCTTTTGACTTTCATTTCAATATTCGGTCTGTTTTACCTTCACTTGTTCTCAATTCATCATCTGAAATATTTTATAGACTTACATGTTTTCTTACATGTCTCTTGTCTGAGAATGTAGTGGTATTTTTATTAATTTGTAATGTGATCACATTTGGTTATAATTTTTCTTTTGTTGACCCTGTCTAAGTTATTATATCAAATTAGGGACTTGATGGAGGCCTTAGTATTTTAATCCCACTCTCCTCTAACCTAAAACCCAATGAAATTATTCTGCAACAATTTAAAAAAGGTTGACCCACATTTTTTAAAAAGTGAGTGCTAAATGCCACTTTCACTGAAGTGTAGAAATAAATTAACACTGACTGAGCAAATGCTACCTCAGGTGACCATCAAATGCAAGTTTTGCTGTCTGTTGCATTTCTTGTTTGTTCACAGTAAGGTATTTTTCTACTGCTGTGAAAGAAGTTCATCTTTGTCTGAGCATTGGTCTTAAAAGCAAAACTAGCTGCAGTCAGCAGATGACAACTGAAGTTGACTGGCTAAAATTACACAGCACCTACAATCTGCTTTTTGACACAGTTCTTCACCTTTTCCAAGCCCTAAATTTAGCCTTAGAGTTGGAAGAAAAATTGAATTTATCTGTGAAACTCTGTTTCTCGGTCCAAAATCATGACTAATGGAATATTGCACCTGCTGTGTATTCCAGACTTAGAAATTTTCTTTCAAACCAGAAAGCAGGATTGTCTAGATGTGTCACAGGTTTTGCTTCTACTTTTTTGATCATTCCTGGGTTAAAAAAAATCCAGATGTTTTTAGACAATAGGAACAAAATACAAATCCCCTTTATTTCTGTATCTCAGAAAAATGATAGCAGAAGAAAAGGAAATTTGCTTTTCTGAGGAAAGAAATACTGACATCACCTTTTAATAAAATAATAAAAGCCAATTTTGCTCTGGAAGAAAAACTTTTTTTCCCGTCTCAGTGATTTGAAGGCCCAAGAAGGAGCTCAAGTTCAAGGAAATGAATGTGTCTGAAGAGTTACTGAAATTAAAATAGGCTTGTTTTTCCTCAATAAAACTAGCAAATATAACTCAAGTCATGCAGGGGAAAGAGATCAAATAAGGAGGCACAATTTTTATGCCTTCCCCCCCTCCAGCCCCCCCCAACAATATTTTCATATCTTTGATAATATGAAATGAAAGTTTTCATTTCTCAGAAGTAAGCATGGCCAACATGAAAACATCTGAACTCCTGACACTGGGCAGTGAGTTGGAAGCAAGTATTTCTAACATCTACTTTTATGACATATGAAGTTATTTATTAAGATAAAAGCATGATTTATAATTTGTTTGTGCACTTTGCTCATGTGTGTTATTTGAAACAATGTGTAAATTGTGACTTTTGGAGCTTCCCTGTATCAATTCAAGAAAAAAGCACATTATCAAGAACTTAAATAAGTTTGCCCTTGCTGCAATGGGGCACAGTCAGCATTTTGCTGTAGACACATGAATTCTGTTAGCTGCAGGTCATAAGACCAAGTAATTTAAGCAGTGTCTGTTAAAAGACAGAAAAATCTAATTTAAGAAACGTGGTCTTAACTGGAGATGTAGTGAAGCTTTAGGGAAATACCACATTAATTATTGATGGGGTTTTTGGGCAGAGTTAGATTGCAGTAGGGCTTCCAGACCTCACTGAACTACTGGAATTGTAGAAACTGCCTCAGTCTTACCGCCAGAATTTTCTATTAACAATATTGCACATTCCCATTGGCTTCTGCAAGATGCAAACTGAAATCCTGCTGTGGCTGGAGGCACAGAGAGGGTGATCCAACAGCTGAGAGGAGGGGAAGGGAATGCCCTGGCAGACGTGGCAGGGTGGGCAGAGCCCTGGCTCCCTGCTGGGCACACTGGGTGAGTGGGGATGTGTGTGCAGCAAGCTCCAGTCCCATGGCTTGCCCTGGGACACTCCAGTCTCACCTGCTCATCCAGGTGGGAAATCTGATGCTCTCCAGCCACCAAACCTCTGTTGATGATAAAGGTGAACTGTTGCAAACTCAGCAGGTCAACATTTTGCTGTAGACTCATGGATTCTGTTAGCTGCAGGCGTAGGACCAAGTAATTTAAGCAGTGTCTTGTTAAAAGACACTAAAACCTAAGAATTTTAAGAGATGCAGGTTGGCCATTTCTGGGAAGTCTTTTGGACTGAATTCTTTGTCTTACTGTGAAGTGCCAGGTGTTACAAAATCAGGAAGATTGCACTCTGCAAGTCTAATGCAGAGCTCTCTATTACTAGTCAAGATTTTTCTGATTGTCTAGTGTCAGGTTTTTTCATTTAATAGAATCTATTTTCTGTTTTTTACTGGAGTCCACAAAAAGAAAGGTCAGATGCTTTTTCAGAGCTTCTGTGTACTCGTTTTGTGCATGAAGAGCAGTCTGTTAACAAAATGCTTGTGATAATCCCACCATGTATATTATTTCTGGTCTCATGTCTGTCTGCTACCACAGGGTTTGAGAAGAGATTAGGGAAGTGGAATTAATTACTCCTACTATTGCTTCAAGTGAATAGCTATTTGATTTTAGTGAACAATTCTATAGGCTGTATTTCCCCAAGGATCTGATCTAGCCGTTTTGCAGCTGGGAAGAAGTGAGGGTGGTATATTACCAATTTCTCTAGAGATGGCAAAACTTGGATTTGCCACATCTCTGGTGGTTGTCAGCTTGAGTTCTCTCAGTCAAGAGGGGCATTGTTTTAAACTGTTGTTCTTTCAACTGATAACAGTTGAACCTGCAAATTTTAATAGGCTTATGATTTGTGGAACATTACTTTAGAATTTCATATTAACCTGCCTTCTTTAGCACCTGTGGTAGACTGTAGGAGGCCTTTCAAATACAGTTAAAGTGAGGTATGATGCACCAAGTCAGTACTCAAGTGTTAAAAACATGCTCTTCTGTGTCTGAGAAGTATTGGCAATTACTGCTGCTGAACTAGAAATGAGAGAAGTATTTCTGATAGATTTTAGTAGTAGGAAGATCAAAATTACATGGAGATTGTAAATGGTTATGGATTAAAGCAGATACCTTCTGATGAGGGCAACTAAATCCCCAGTTCCTTTATTTTATCTCTGCTAGGAGTTGTCCCTGGCCACTTGCTGAAAACTTTGTTGTCATGCCCTGAGTAAGACTTTTTCCCCTGACAAATCATGTACTGTGGCAAACATTTAAATCAGCCTGTCTTACCAGGGTGATTAATGCCTTTGATAGAGGAGCAGGAGCATTATGTTCTGTTCCATATGTTATATGACTAGAAACACCTGCAGTGTTGTGAAAGCTTAATATACTGATTGACAGTTCAGTTTATTCAAACAGATACTACTGCAGATAAAAATGTGGAATTATAGCTCTAAACACTATTTCAGTCATACTTGCTTTCCTTTGCTGTGGTTACCTCAGAAAAATTTGCAGTTCCACATAAATTGCTATTTCAGACATTTTTGTTTATTTTTTAATTTTCTATAATAATATTTGCTGACATCTCAGAAAAAAATACTTAACTTTTTTTGCAACTAAAACCCCTTTTTTTTAGCAGGGAAACACTTCTATGTAATTATGTTTCCAACAACACATTGTACTTTTTATACTTGTTCAGAAATTGTGGCAGAAATCATCTTAAGGCTCAATTTGCATACTTCTCCATTCATTTATTGCAGTCATGACTTGTCCAGAATTTCATTTGTCTCTCTAACTTTCCTTTGGCAGCAACAAGTGAACAATGTATTTTGAAATGTAGTTGCACTTAATTTGATAAAGTGGTAGTAAAAGCAAGAAGAGGCCTGAATGCAGTGTGGGGATGGTATTTGATAACCTGAAACGATTTTGATATTAAAAAGACATTCAAAGCAATTTGCATAAAATATTTAACAGTAACAGTAAGTCTTCCTAAGAAAATTTATTTCTGGGGAAAGATTGTCTTCAGATAATGCAGGACTGTGAGACACCTTTGTTGGGTAGTTGGAACAGATAAAACTTTTTGTTTCAAAGAAAGAGCTCCAGGATGTTGTGGTCCAACACTGCCTCTCTAAGATGTTGGTCAGTAATATTGCCTAACTGCATATTAATGCTTTTCTTTGGCAAATATGAGTCAAATTGGAAAACACATCTGCCTCAAACATCTGGATTCTTAATCTAAATGTGGTTCAAGTGGAAAAATTGTGCAAAAAACTGATAAATACGTAAATACTCAAAATTCTGGTCTTAAGCTGCAGGGAAGGAGTGAGGTTTTCTTGTGATGTGATTTAATCTGACAGTTACACAGCATCAGTGCTGGTTTGGGACCTGCTCCAGTGTCACATCTGTGTCAGTAGACACGTGTTGTACCACTGTAACTGAGAGAATATCTTTAATAATAAACTAATTAGTCATTGTTTTAGTGCTTTAGGTAGTTTCTGGTAGATCACTGTGGCTTTCCATAGTGGCAATAACCAGGTGTTTGTCTTTTAAATAGGTTATACTGAATATTCTAGAAGTATACTTGTAGCATACAGTATGAAACACAACTTAGTAGCAACCAGGACATAATTTGAAATGTAACCTGTATATAGGTTACAACAAAGGCACATCTGGGCCATCATCTGTTCTCCAGCATTGGCCAGAAGCAGATGGAAGATAATACTGATTTATTTTGCCTCTAGAACTTTGCTTGTGATTCTTCTGTATCATTTAAGTGTAATAAGGGCCTCTCTGTTGCACTTCCTATGCAGTCTGAAGTGAGACAACCTTTGATAAGCAAAATATTACTAATAGAATGCCACTGTTTTTAATTAAGTTCATTTTTCTTAGACAAGTAACTTTTGTATTATATTTTACCACCAGATAAAGTTTAAAAACCTATCAGTCAGTTCTCAGAATTCAGAGGTTTGCAAATACTGTCCAATAACAAGAAAGATTTTATTATTCCTGAGAGAAAATCAGCTCGGTGTGTGTGTCATATGATTCAAATTCTTGGCAATATGAAGGTTACATGAGATAGCATTTCTCATATTTTATGTTGAAAACTATGTTGCTAAACATCTTTATTTTGGAGGGTTACAGTAGATTTCTCTCCTTTTGGACTTTTATTTCGTGACCTGTCTTTTGTTATTTCGTTTGACTTGCATTCCTGGAAGCACAGTCTCAGAATTCTTGTTTGAAAAACAGCACTATTTAAAAATATTTAAAGGTATTTTAAAGCATAGAAAACTGGACATGAAGAGAAATCATGGGAGTTTAACAGGTCCACACTTAATTCTACTAATTCATCGGTTATTACCAGTTTGAACTTTCTCATCATGTTAGACATAGTAATGGTTTTATTTAAGTGGGGGAAAAAAAGGAGATTCCAGTGTTTAAGGCTTGGGTTTCAAGCTTCCAGATTTAATTCTGTATTGTGCTGAACATGATTTTGGTAGGGGTTTTTTGGTCACATCATATGGTTTCTCTGATACATGTTCCAAAAAGTAGAAATAACAGCATTATCATCCTGCTGACTTTTTAGGTGTCCACCTATAAAATTCCGGACTTAATAAAAGAAGTTGCTATTCCTGAATCTTTCTGATAATGTCTTTTTCCCAAGAGATTGCACAGTACCAGAATATCATTGCACTGCCATTGAACTGAGAGTGCTCACATAATTTCTCTGGAAAAAAATTGGAAACACACTGTAAAAGATTATATTATTGATCAGTTTTCATTTTTCCTTTCTTTGCTCTGAGGAACATTCTGTTTGTTATACTCATCATAGGATGGCTGCAGAGTCCTGGGAGATTGCAGTCAAGGATGTCTCTGTCAAACCCAGAAAGCAGAGTTGCTTTCTTTGCAGGGCTGCCTGTATCTTACCATGGAGTAGGTGTGTGTGTGTGTGTGCTGCTGTCATGGCACTGCCAGGTTCCCTACCCCTGCTGGAGGGCCTGTCAGTGTTACCTACATTGCAGGTGTCAAGGGAGGTGACCCCTTTGGCATGGCAGTAACCATTCCTTGGGGCAGGACTCTCCCTGTGTAAGTGACAGTGTCCAGGTAATTCCTTGTGGCACCCTTGGGTAATTCCTTGTGGCACTCTTGTGTGCAGTGGTGTCCCCAGCGAGGTGTCTGGCTGATTCTGCATGTGTGCCCATGCCTCAGGGGGGTTGTCTCCAGCTGTGTTGAACTGCCTCTGTGGTTTTAGCAAGGATGGTTTTTGATGACCAGGCAGCAGAAAACTCATGGCTGCTTTTCACACTGGGGCTGTGCCAGCAGTGCTGTTCAGGAATGAGTTCGTGTGTGGCAGGGAAATTCCTAAATTGCTGTTTTCCTGCAGACTTCTGAGACCCTGCTTCTGTTAATCTTCTGCATGGACCTGCCCTGCAGAACTATTGCACAAGACTGTTACTTAAGGAAAGGAAAAGAGAGGGATTAGCAGAAATGAGAGTCCCATGGCGTGCTGTCCATTCCTGCATCTGCCTTCAACTTCCCTTCCTTCCCTCCTGGCTTCTGACCACAGCATGTGGTGTTCACACACTTCCTCCTGCCCTCCATGTGTACACATCATGTGTGCACACATGTGCACGTGCATACCAGAGCAGGGCCAGCCTTGTTTTAAAGGTCTTTGCTTAATATTATATAAAAATATCAAATGATAGCAGGGTGTTGGTTTTAGTACAAGAACAAGCAGAATTGCACACGAGCAGTGGCCCCAGCAGCTGCTCTGGCTGGTTGCAGCTTTCAGGCTCACAGGGGAATTTCCCTGAGCAGCTCCCTGGCACGGGTGAGGAGGGTGGTACAAACCCATCCATCCCAGATGGGTCTCTGTGCTGTTGGGCAGCTGGAGCAGGCTTTACTCAGGCTTTACTCTTCATGGATGTCTCCTTGTTGCTGGTCTTCTGTTCAACCCTCTCACATTTGCTGCTGGTGCAGGATGTGCTCCCCTGTGTTCGCTCACACGCAGGTACCTCACTGAAACCATGGAGCTCCTTGGAGTGTTGGCATGGTAAGCTCTGACTGCTCTGAAGTGATCATTACTGTTGATTGTGGCCTTGTGGTTGCCAAGTGTTCCTAATAACTCCATGTTCTGAATATTTTTGGTTGTCGTGATGAAAAGCAGACATGTGTTTGTACGCTGCTGCTCAGTGCTGTAAATAAAACAAGTCTGGGTTAGGAATTGTGTTCTGCTGCTGTGCAGTTGCTCTCCAGCCTGGCTGGGAAAGAGGTGAACTGATGAAAGGTGGTGAAAAACAAACCAAAACAAAAAGTCTTTCATGTTGGAAAGAATAGGCACTTTACTAATATAACAAGCTATGTGAAATCAGTGACTTGTGTTTTTACAGGTTTTATATCTATAAAAATAAGGAAGCAACACATGGAATTTTGGTTTTATCTAAGATGTTAGGTATGTTTATAAAGTGTATTACAGTACAGGTCCATCATTCCCTATGGATGTGTGTATAACACTGGCAATTAAGTGTACATGCACTTCCTCTGCTCTGAGTGCCATTTAATGTGTACAATAAGTGGCAGAACATGGCGTGGTATTGATTTGCTGTGCCCATGCAGTGACTGTACCACTGTGGCCACACGTGTGCACAGTCTGTTTTTAGGAAAAGGAATTCCTGTGTAACGTGGTGTCCGCTCTTCCTTCCCCTGCACTTCACCATCAAGTACCTGGTGAGCCCAAGCAGAGAAGCTGCAGTGAGACATCTCTGCAAGGTGTGCTGCCTTGGCCACCAGGAGAAACACGGAGGGAGACAACTGGTTTGTTGTTTCTATAAGGAATTTTGTGAAATTTCTGTTTCTAAGTGTTTGATTTTACAGGAATTTGCATAAAAATTACTAATGAGTGGCTGTAAGAGCCTCATTATTTTTCAAATATGGTCATTTCTGAAGCAGAAAGAAGATGGAATATCCAAAGTCTTCTAATTATTTGGCTGCTGTCATGTTTGCATAACCTTTGGTTTAAACAATTGGGATCTCGGCAGCTTGCATTCAAAAACTGAAGTGTGGTGCTGAGATAAATACCATAAAACACAGGCCAGTTCTGGGTTTTGTCAGTATTTTGTGTAAACTTTGACAAATGCATTAATATGACAAACAAACAGTGGTGAACTGTGTGACATTTTAGAATGATTTCTGAGGAAAAAAGCATAAGGATCAATTTCTTTACAGTAAAAGACCTACCTCCTCTGCTGTTACATTAAAAGTGTGTGCTGTTCTAGAACAAGAACACAAAATAAAGGTGTAAACAAAAGAACATTTGACAATCTGCATATGTTGTAAAAAATTCTTGCAGCTGTTGACATTCTTTTTCAATATTACAGCCCAGAATTATGACTTAAATTAATTGGCTTTTAGGAATCATGGAAAATGCCATGTAAACATGCTTTAATGAGGATTATTTTTAGTAACTGCCTCCCTGTACTCAGTCACGGGGGCAGGCTTTGGTATCTAGTGATCCAACAAAGTATTTAAAAGTTACTTCACCTAATGTCTGTAGATAAAACAAACAAACAAATCCCACAACCCCCTTTCTCCACCTCTCCCCTAATTCTTGAACTCTGAAGTCCAAAATTCCACTTGGGAGCTAAGAATTGGAATTGGAAGTGCATGTTTAACAGTCTGAATTCCACAATGTTTGTAAATTAACAAGTTGATTTGATTTTCTATACAGATTATTTTACTTTTGAGGACAAAAGGAGCTTCTTTTGATTAAATTAAGTCCTTTAGTCAGTTGAACACCTTGTAAAACCTTTACTTGGAATGTTAATTGATTAAACATCACTTTAGAGAATACAAATCCTTTGTTATACATGAGGAAATTCCATACAATTGGCATGTAATATTCTCTATCCCTTCCAGGTATATGGAATGAAATATCTTTCTAGATCTTACTCTAACTGTAATAACAATAATAATACACTTTAAATCAACTCAGATTGAGTGTGCCTTGATTTTCAGCTCTTCTTCTTTAGAAACTTCGTATTTTTCCTTGTCTGCATTATAATACTCTATTTGTAATATTCTAATTTCCAAATTCAAGATACAACCTGCACATGAAAACAGTGGGCGTTGACACTGATTAATTTAAAATCAGTCCAGCAAATCATATGAAATTTAATCAATTAATTATTCCAACCAATTTAAGGATAAGGTATTTTGTAGAGATTTTCATCAAAATCAGGTATGTAGCACCTCTGTTATTGTTAAAGCAGTGGTGAATTTTGGCTGCATCATCACAGTCATATCTCGTTGCACAAATGGGCTCCAGCAGATGACACAGCAGCATCATGCTGATGCAGCCAGCTCTCACCCTGTGCATTCATTTAGAAAATGCATTATTTTAGTTTCTCTGCATAGGAGAAGAGTTGAAGAAGGAGAAGGGTGATAAGTATTTGAAATTTTTTAGTAAGTTGTTGACTAGCAGCACCTGGCAGGATGTCTTACAGGACTGAACCAAAAGCTACACTCCTAAATGTCCTTGAAAAACAGGAAAGAACAAGATCTAAAATTTTAGCAGCGTAAGGAGCTTGGACAGAAAGTGGCCATCAACATGTGTGGTACTGAAAGAGAGGGTAAGGGGTACTGTGGGATTCATGTCAGCTATGAGAGTGAAGGTCTTCCTGAAAGCTTGAGGATTTCTTTGCTACTTAGAACTGTAGGTAACATAAACGGAATGGGAAGATGGTCAAATGCATCAGGATATCTACTCATATTTCTTGTTAGAAAGAGACACAGATAAGAAATACTTATCATTGGAGTCATCACATTTATTGTACATGGCTGATAGTTCTTGCTGATACAGTGTTTCATTCAGTATATGCACTAAATAATGCCATGCTGTCCAGAAATTATCTGTTGTTCTTCAGAATTGTGTTCTGCACCCATTTGGTGATTTGCTTGTGTGTTCTCTGGAATTGGAGTCCTGCTCATTTTAGGATGCCAAAGCCATTGTTAATGCTTGAACTTCTCAGTTTTTGTTTTCACTACCCGTTCTTTTTTATCCAGCCATTGCAATCTGGCTCATCCTTCTGAAAGCTCTAAATGTGAATTGTGAGGAAAGAATTTCAAACAGTATGGCTATAGTTGGGACTTAGAACTTCACCAGTATTTCACTGTACCCCAAGGCAGAGAAGTTTTATTAAACTTCTCCTTGCCATGTACTGTGATTACATAGCAGAACTACCTTTTCTGCATTTTTTTTCTTGAAATGTCAATGAAATGAGGACAAAACAGGTGTTTGGAACAAAACTTTCTGGAAGGAAGATCAGATAGCATAGGAGAAGATTTGTCAGGGTTTTAAAATGGATTAGCTGGCAATCCAAAATCTGGCAAAGAAGGCTTTCTCTGTGGCTAGTTAGCTGGATGTTGCTACTAGCAGTGATTTAGAAGGCTGTGGAACAGAAAGGGATCATACCAAGATTTCCTAGAATTTGTACCAAAGAAAGAATTTTGCTGGAAAGCAATGCTAATACATTTCTGCTTCTTTGGTCCACACAGCAAGCTTAAGGATGTCTTCTTTCCTCTGGTTGTATTTGCCCTGCCAAGCAGTTTTTACAGAGAACAGGAATTTTTTAAGGACATCCAAACATGCCTCTTCAGCTAGATGACCAACTAGTGTGTTTTGGGAATTTACTTTTTCATTTCTGTAACCAAAGTGGGAGGAATTACCTCCTGGAATTCTAATATTCTTATTTTCTTGAAGCCATTTAAAAACCCCAGAGAAAAGTATCAATTCAGCAAGCTTTAAGGCTGAAGGATTCTGAGGGAAGTTCTAAAATTGCCAGTTCAAAATTGGTTTACTGTTTCTTCCATTGTCTTTATCTCTTACAAAAAATGCTTCATGCTTGTTTTCACTTGGATTCTTAGAAAAACAAACATTTTGTTAATAATCAAGGAATTAGTTTTTAATAAACATTTCATAATAAACAGTTCCCACATCTCCTGTGAATTGAACCACCAAACAGTGTAAGATTTCTAATAAAATCTGTACCTGTATGAAAGAGGTGGCTGCTGCCAATGCACTGAAATTACAATCAGAAAGTTTGAAATACTTAACATTATCTTAAATAAAAATATTGTATTTTTTATGTTTTTCTTTTTCATAGTTTAAATATTTGTATTAGAATATATATTCCGTTGATGGATGCTCTCTTGGAGGAAGCACTTTACTAAATCAAGCAGGCTTGAAATCTCAGAATCTCTTGGGCTTTTCAGGCTTTGTAGCAACATTCTTCCTTGATCACACAGATTTGATGTGTTAATCAAGGTGGACACTGCTCTACAACATGCTACTTAATCATGAACAACATATGTCTTTCAGCTTCCCACATTTGCTTCAAGTATTCTTTTCTATGAGCTGTTTATCCTTGAAATGACTTTATCACTGGCTTTTTTTTTTTCTCCAGAAAAATGGGATATTTCTGATGACTGCTCTAGTAACATGATTTTTTCATGATGTGCAGTGTGCCTAATTCTGGTTGTAGTTTCAAGGTTGGTTTTTGGATTAAGCAATTTCTACAACAGCTTCCATTAATGTTGTTAAAACTGCACTACTCTTTGAAATATAACTGAAGATTTGCATTCCAGCCTATTAAGGAACAGAGAGGTCTGGCAGTGGAGTTGGCAGTGAGGGATTTTAGGTTCTGTCAAGTTCACCAGCCCAGCTAATACAGTGCGTCATCTGGGCCTGAGCGTGGAAAAGCCCTCGCTGGCTGAATTCCAGATTCAGAACCTTTTCATCAGAATTTCCTCCGAAAAACCCACAAAACGCCACTTGTCATCCTTGAAATTCTGCAGCCATTGCAGGTCATCCCAGAAATATCCTCTTCTAGCAGCTGACACTTGTTTCATGGATCCAGAAATGGGGCTGCACCAACAAGGCTGATCCAAGAAAACTTCTTCCAGGAGCAGCTGGTCAGTGTCGTTCGTGTTGTCCTTTGGTGCAGCTGTGCACAGACCATCTGGTGCCCCTGCCAAAAGTGTAGGAAAGCTTTTCAGTAATATCAAGGTTGGCTTAAAAAGCCCAAAGCTGTCCTGCAACAAGATGTCAAATACATGTTGAAGAGACCCCATTTTGGGCAGTTGGTGGAAAATGCCTCTGCCAGGGGCAGTGCTACAGCCAGGCAAATATGGGCTTGGGTTCCCAGGAGCGCCTGCCAGAACCCTGTGGATGCATTGGGCATAGATAGAGATACATAAAATTGGCATCAGCTTTCTTGCCAATAATTTCTGTCTGTGCTGGTTGAGCACGCTCTTTTCTCTTTATCTATTTATTTAGGTTTTTTGTGATTCTTTCAGTTGGGCTCTCTCCCGATAGTCTCTTGGTTCAGATCCATAAACTTCCGAATTGTTTTGTTCTTTTGCCCCTGCTATAACTCTTTGTGAGACTAATGTTTTAGGATTTTTGACTTGGTTTGATGTATATAGCCCAGCACATGGCTCCTGGTGCTGTCTGTATGTAGTTCGTGTTTCCACATGGCGTTACCCTGTCCCTTGTACAGATCTTTCTCTTTGGGAGGCTCAGGAGGCTCTTTCAGTCTGTCTGCCAGGCTGTGATGCCAGTCAGTGGCAGTCCTGCCCTCCAGCGTATTTACCACTCTCCCAAATTTGATGTCAGTCAGAAATGTGATGAAGATGCATTTCATGCCATTTTCCATGTTGTTAATGAAAACATTCACCACAGTATCAGACCCTGAAAACAGGATTCAGAGCCACCTGCCTGCTAAACTTTGAGGCTGACACTGCAGTCAGTTTTCCACTCTTTCCTCCAGACTTTCTCTCCCAGTTTGTCCCCAAGGGTACCAAAGGAGCCTGCAAAACACAGGCTGCTCTTTCCTCAGATACAGAGCTTGGTATTTCATTGAAGAAAGTGATCCTGTATTCCTTGGTCAGCTGGTTTTTTGTGTTCTAAATCACTTTGTGTTCTTCCTATGTCTGGAAATGCTGTCTATGAGGACTTGCTTCCTAGTGTCCAGCCTGTAGCTCCCCCAAACCTGTTCCTTGCCTTCTTTGAATTATTGTAGAAGGTTTTATTTCTGGTTCCCCAGAAAATCAGTTGGCGAGAGACTGAGTCTCCAAGGGGAGAACCTTGAGGATTAGGAGTTCTCTTTCCTGAGATGATGTCATTGAGGGTTCTTAGCATAAATAAAAAATTATTTTGCTATCACATGCTATTCAGTGGAAAATTTTCAGTGAGCCCTACTTCCAAGTTACATTTCATCAGACACTGTTCAGTTTCTCCGTGGTGAACTAGACCCAAAATCTTTTGGTAACTGCTCTGAACTGAGCGTCGGCTCATTACATGACAGAAGATGGATGTAAAATTCCATTTCTATCCAAACATTTTTCATCTAAAGTGAAAAACTGATTTTTCAGTGAATCACTTTACATACCCATATAAATCTGATTAATTTTTTTTAGGAGTTCATTCCTGTTAAGTTGTAAAAATTGTATAGAAGGTGCTCTGATGATGTGGCGCATTTTTATTAAAAGTATGTGAAATTGGAAAATCACATGAAACTTAGAAAAGAACAGTAAAATTAAGTTAAGCAAGGTGAATGTATTTGTACATATTTGAAAGTTTATGACTTTGCTTTAAAATTTAGGAGAGGAGATGCTGCTGGGAGTAAGGATGTGTCCTGTATACTTGTGAACTGATTTGTTAATGTGTAACTGGACTATACTGTAATGTGGCATCTATCTTAATAGTTCTTTTAATGTCTTAAGCATTTCTCTGTTGTTCCTTAACTCAATTGAACAGGCTGCCTGTACAGCAGTTTACTGAGTATCCTATGTTAATGTTTTGCAGTGGCTGCAGAAGTGTTTTGGTCTACCAGGGCGCCAGGAGTACACTGCAGTTCTTAGATATATTATCAATTAATCACTCCCTCCAACTGAGCAGTTAATGGATATTGATCACTTTTTTATCATGAATTGCAATGTATTCTATCATTTGAGTGTTGTTTGTCAAAACTTTTTACAAATTGCTGTGCAGGACCTTGTATCACAGCTGGTGTAGTTTAAGGTTTGGACAGAGTCACTGTGAATGAAGCCCTGCTGTGAAATAAAAGTCAAAAGGCATCTTGGCATCCCAACCATTTCCTCGGGAGAAGATTACAGCCTGAGTATGTTGAACTTTATTGCCATGGGCCTCATGACAGTATTCAGAAACACGCATGGCATTTCTGTTAAAGAAACTCAGATGTGCTGAGACGCGAGGGATGGCATTCTTGTTTTTATCAGTATCTTGCAAAAAAAGTTACATGTTTTTAGGCTTCTGGGGTACAGAAAAATACAGTGACAAATGTGTAATTTCTGCACATAAAAAATTGAGGTTCCTGATCTCCTAAATGTAATTTGTAATGAGGAGGAGGAAATGACTAACCTCAAGCCTAGACGGAAATGTGTTTATTGAGAAAGCGTGGGGGTTGGGGGGGCTTGACAGCTCTTCTTTGAGTGAAATGTTGTTTCTTGTTTTCACTTGCTGTGAGATCAGGAGTAGGATGGGGCTGCATAGAGAAAATCCATTGCATTTGCTAGCTTGTGAATGTGTGGAGTAAAGCAAAAGGAAGCTTGAAAATCATTGAACACTATGTGCTTGTGTAATTGCATCTGAACTGCCTCGATTGAATCCTGTTCCTTATACCACTATGCTTCAAGGGCAGGCAAACTTATGATGATTCAGGGCCAGGTGAAGACAAACATGAAGTTCCTCAGGAAGTAAAATACCTCTAAAATAAAACTGGATCTTCTGCCTAGAGTGGCAGCTCTGCAATATCTTGCATCCTGTTGCTGACAGGATAGGTTCCTTAATTAAATGGTCATTGCAAAGGCTCCTGATCAGGCAGAAAGACCACAAAGTCAAAACAAATCAGTGAAGATTCTCCTGGGCTGGGTGCTGTTCCTTTGTCTTCTGTTCCTTTGTCTTCTGTATTGGCATCACTCTGTGATGGCCATAAAGGGTGAAGAAATTGTTACTTGTGGCAGAATTCAGAGCATGGGTCAAGTCTGTGATCTGGACTTTGTGTTCAATTACTGCTGTCAGCCCAGGTAGCAGTATGAGAAGCTGCTCATGAAAAGCCCAGAGATCTGATCAATGTTAAACCTGGAAACCACAGACAATAAGAGTGTCCTTGTCTTGGTTTTATTAACTGTGAATCCCTGCACCAGTGTTTAGGCAGAACAAAAATAAAATTAAAAGCTTGTGTTAATGAGTGACACATAAAACGTATTAGGGTCATTTACGAAGGAAGAGTTGGTTTTTGCTAATTAATACTTTTGAAAACCTCTTTATATTCTTACCAAGACAAGAAGTTTTAAAAATAATGAGAATTTTGTAGGGCAGTATCTCCCAAGTTTTGAGTTTGTTCTTACAGTTCTGTCAAAAGATAAGGCAACAGGTAGTCAGCTCTATGAAAAGCAACAGTACGTCTGCTTTTCATCCTGTTTCTCAGGTCCCAGAAGACTTCCACTTAATAAAATTGTAGCTGCTTCAATAAGGTTTGATTTCACCTTTGTCAACAAAAAAAAAAGGAAAAGTTTGATCCCACTGTAAAGCAAAGCAGCAGCTGGCATTGATGGTGACTTCACTAGACAAAGCTATGTATGAATAGTAGCAAGAAAGTAAATGCACATGAATTTTCACTGAAAAAAGCAATTTTGCTTATGATTCTAATAATGTATTTAAACTTTCTTTTGAAGTTAATTATGTGATGCTAGTAAAGGTAATATAAGTGATTATTGTCATATTGGCATTTATTTCAACAAACTCTGTAATTTTAACTATGGTTTTATCTGTGAAGTTAAAACTTGTAAGGTAAATACTTTTTAAAATTATTTTGGAAATTCCAAGTAGGACTGTGGTTTTTCAAGACAGCATATAATTATATTAGCTATAATCAGATATTGTTAAATTGTCAGTTTATTTACTTGCATTTTTGATTCTACAAAGATTGAATATAAAGGACATTGATGGTAACATCAGTTTACATAGAAGAGGTTTTCTTTGATCAAAACTCATTTGTAATAGTTCAGTTGCATTAATTTTGTATTTGTAGATGAATGAGTAAAATCTATGCAACTTATCTAAGAAAAATGAAAAATAATCTCATTAATATTAAGGTATGGTTATGAATAACACTGCAGTTCTACCTGGTGAATCTCTATTCCTTTTAGCAAACAAAACATCTTTTCTGAGCTGGACTGTTGAATTCTTTTACTGCTTTAGACAAAAGTAGTAGCTTGTGCACTAGGATTGGCAGTTCATATTTTCAAAATATAAACTGCATCAATAATAAAAATTCTGTGATTCACTAAAACCCTGCCCACATAATACATCTGTAAGAATTGGGATTAAAGCCTGACACCAATGAAATCATCTGTTGAATTTGTAACTAATGTTTCACCTGTAATTTGTAGCTGATGTTCTGCGCATAGTTACATGTGCTGATTTAACAGTTCTTAGGTTAGTGCTTTAAAAACACATCAGACCCTAAAGTTTCTGGCTTTTTTTTCCTGGATTCATTCTGAGCTTAGTCCTGCAGGGTGATGAATGCTCTTGGTATGCCTGAAAATTGACTTCAGTTATTCTCAAGAGGGACAGTGCAGTGTTGAGCAGCATTTTTAACAGAGCATGCACGCATCCTACTGTGCTGCCAAAAAGGTATGGATCAAGTGCTGCCATATTCAGCTTTTTAGTTGGGATTCACTGCATGCTACAGTGATTTCAGGTGATAGTCAGGCCTGTGGGGAATTCAGTGTATTTGTGGTGTTTCTGAATGTAAGGCAAAATTGGATCCCAAGTTTTTGGCATACTCGGATTTCTGCAGATTATTAAAAATGTGGTGTCTGTTTGAAAAGCTTAGTGCCTAAAGCAGAATGGGTTTTAATGCAGGAAGATACTGTATCAGGTAGCAGTTAATGAGAGAGACTATCAAGATGAATTTAAGAAGAAAGTTCCACCTCAAATGTTATCTAGATGTTCCATACATGTCTTCTAGATTTTTATCATGTAACTAAGAGAAGGCAGAAATCCCTAAGTGTAAGTTGATGTTTAATGCAGGAAGAGAGGTATTTTTTGGGTTGTGCGCTGTCACGGTGCTGCACCGGCTTGGGCTTGCTCTTGTGGGATATCAGAGGGGGCTTAACAGCCTTCTTGAACCTGCATGTCCAGGAGCAGATCAGGGAAGATTCTTTCCCTGGGGTGACTTTTCCCAGCTGTTCATCACTAGGACCACACTGCAGAGGGCATCTCAGATTTGTGGTGATGTACAGTTCATGATGGTGTACAGTTCATGATGATGTACAATACCTTGTTTTTCAAGCAAGCATTCCAGGCAGTACCTGTTCTGAAGTCAAGAGTGAGGAGCAAAGTTGACTCTCTCCTCCAGCACCAGAAGCCTAAGCCACCTACCAGATTCCAAAAGCCATCAGTGCTCCCCCATATCAGCCCCATGTGTCCAGCCAAGCAGCCAAAATCTGTAACTTCCAAGGTCTCAGCTCTGCAATCTAATGGCAATATGGAACCACCAAAGTTTTGCAGCATATTTAAACTGACTGAAGTATAAAAGTAATTCACATGCATTGTCAAAGTGATGTAAGGAAAAACATTCTCCTTTTATTATTCACTTGTCAATTCAGTGTAGCAAAGCTATTTTAAGTGTACATGAATTCCTGTAACCCTTCCAATCTGCTACAGAGTTCAGCAACTGTCTGGATATAGGATCAGTATGGCCAGGACAATGTGCCAGGTTTTCACTCAATTAGGCATGGATTCAAAGCAGTGCTCTGCATATGTCATGGTGGAAGTCTGTATTTCACTGTCAAAGGACATTGGGTTTTTTGGTGATTAATTTGCTGAAAATAATTTTTTTTTCCCCAGATGTGTTTCAGCTTCATTTTGTGCAAATTATGTGGAAAAGCTTTGATTATTTTATGGTATTTGATTTTTGTCTACTTCTGTAGCAGTAATAGCATTTTTCACAATTGGTAAAGACATTATATATAAGGCAGCTGGATTGCATTGTTTCAGGGGTCTAAATTAATTGCCTACAACACATATATGACATTTCCAATACTTTGGTTTGTCTGTAAAATTGAGAAGCTGAGATTTCAGTGCAACATCTCTTTTAAATATGGCATTCTGTCTTGCAGCTACAATGCAAGTAAACAATTAATTTGTTTCACTCATCTTAAAACAACAGTGTTGTAATTTATTCCTAACTGAGATAATTTTGTATTCCTTGTCATATACAGGAGAAGAAAAAAAAATATATAGAGATAATACTTCCACACTACAAGTCCATGTACTGCTGACATGGAATATGTGGAGAATTTCATACTTGAAGGAAGGAATGGAAAAATAATCTAATCTGTTGTTTATATGGTGATGATATATATCTTTGAGACATATGTTAGCTTTTGGAGTATTGAATGCTCTCTAGGTGAAGATACATTGCTCAGTTTTTATAAAGATATTTTTATGTATATTTTGGATAAAAGCCTAAACTCTTTCAAATAATTTGAGCTAAGGGATTAAGTAGGTAACCTGAAATTGAGGACAGATTATTTTATACCTGGTTATAAATAATCATGTACAGAAATAAGATATGTATTTCTTTGAAAGCTGTTGCACATTTCTAAAGATTGGAAAGTCAAATTTTAAGTGGGAAGTGTTCTTGTTAAGTGAAAAAGTAGTAAGAATATTTATCATATATTGAACTAAAAATATGTATGCTAACTTCCAAATGGGGATTAAGGATGTGGATAACAATAGGGAATAATGCAGAAATGGAAAATTGAAAGCAGCTGAGGCTGTGTCCTTTAGCCTTATGCTCTGAGATCTTACAAACTAATTTGTGTTTGCTATATACATATTGCAATGCCAAGAGGCATCATTGAAGCATTTATTGAGTTTTTCAGTGTCCATTTTTGTTAGTTTTCCTCTACCAGGTTGGAAGTGTGCTATGAAATGTAAGCACTTGCCAAACTCATGTTGCTCATGCACAGTTAGCGTTCATGCATTTGTGCAGAGTTAGACACATTGAAACCCTCAGTAACTCTGTGCAGAAATAAACCTTCACAACTGTGAACTTGTTGTGTCCCTTTTCAGAATTTATGTGTAAGCAGTTTTCTAACTGCTGCTGTATTTAACTATAATGGACATTGGTATTCCATTTAGGTAAGCCTCATTAAAGCAATAGAAGATGAAGGATTTGTTATTGAGAAATCACAAAGGTTGAAATACACTTTAAAATTACGAGAAGCAAAATAATCTTGTGATTACTTTTTTTTGGTCTCTTGTTTCAAACCTGCAATCCACAGTCACTCTGCAGCCATTTAAGAACAAAGAATGAGATGGATACAATTAACATCCTAATAATCCATAACATTGTTGGTTTTGTAATGCAGATTTCATATTTCTACTATCACAATTGGCTGGTGCCAGGTTTTTGCTAGTTGTTCTGTTTTAGATAACTCTGATATGTTGAAGGCATAAATGTGAAGTCTGGCAGAGGAACACTTGAGATATTTCAATTTTGGCATTTGGTCAGTTGTTACAGTTAATAGGAGTGGTTTGAGTTGCAGGGTGCCCACTGTAACAATGATGTTAAAAATTTTTAAATGAATTGTTCAACTGGAAATGTTGGTTGTCCATTGATCATCCAGGGGCACAGTGGTGTGATGCATTTGTCTAGTACAGCTATGTGCATTATTGTGTTCTTTAGTGGTGGCAAAAAGAGCTGCTGAAAAAACACCTGATCACTTTTTTTAAAAGTATCACTTTTAACTCTTGTTGGGTATTTTTTGTTCTTCTTTTTTTTATGGTCATAAAAATTCAAGTAGTTTGTTTTTTAAATATCAAGTTACATTCCAATTCTGCTTTCTTTTAAAAGACTTCCGTAATAAAATCACCACTTTCATCAGCACAATTACTAGTTGATTTACTTTGGCATACCCTTCTCTGCCTAGAGAGACATGAATGACACACTTGACTGTTGAATGAGGCATTCAGAGACTTGAAGTGAATGGGTTTTCATCTTCTTTTAAAGTTAACCTTGTGCCAAACTTTTGTAGAGGCTGTGGAGGTGATTATTTCATACTGCATAAATGTCACTTCCTTCACATAGACGTTTTGAAAGGGCATTCTTTGGTCATCACATCACTTCCATTTTAGTCAGGTTTGCTCTTGACCCAAATGGAAGCAAGATACCTTTTTATTGTTTCCTAAATGGGGAAAAGTTTCCTTATTATATGCAAACTATGTCAGTGAATTTGTATTTCGGACATATGAATGAGAAATTGGCCAATAAATTTCTAAAGTGGGAAGAATTGCAGCAATACCTATCTAGAAGAAATCATGAGAGAATAGATTGATAGATAGAAAGAAACATATGTATATATGTGTGTGTGTATATATATATATATACACATATATATATACACACTCATAAATATGTGTTATTTTTACATGTTATCAAATGATTAAAGATTCCATTGTGTGTCAGAAGGATGCCAGAGGGACTCCATAAGGCAGAAATGAAATTACAGTGCATAAAATGGACTTATTTTTTTATTTGTTTTTTTACTTATTTTTTTACTTATTTTTTTATTTGTTTTTTCTTGCAGGATTGTTCATCTTCAGAAGAATACAGCATTGCTGCAGCGTTGCTGCCCCTGACAACTGCCTTCTATAGGGTAAATTTCTATTGCAACCACTGCTATTTTGTATTTTTTTTACATCACATACATTGTTAAAATGGAGAAAGAGATGACAGGAGATACATGACAGGTAGGAAGATTAATTCTAAAATTTATTAATGTCAATGGAAATCATTAAATAGACTGATATGGACATTACTCCAGATGGACACTTACTGATGTTGGGTCATTATGATTATGAGACATACACCAGCACTGAATGCAGGCTATATGATGGGTTAGAGAATTATCATTGAATTATATTTAGTCACTAAAATAATAGAAAAGAATAATTTCTGATGTTACTATGTAAGAACTATTTATTGCAGTACTACTGTGTTTAACTTGGCATGTTAAGCACGCACTGGCCAATAGCATACAGTGGTCACTGTAGTACAGTTGGCCAATAAAGTACTTGGCCAAAAGTAAAAGTGAAGTTTTCAGTCTGTGTAGTTGTTACTTTTGGAGGATATTGTGACTGGGTTGTTTTAACTGTATATTTGTTTTCAATTTCTTTTTTTGGTTTCTTTTTGGGGGGGAAGTACATAATGTTTGATAGTGGCAAAATACAATATGGTAGTAAATGCAAAATGTAATAATGCAAATTTTATAAGTAATTATTTCAGAAGCAGAACTCTTGTAGTATGACTGTATTTATTTATTATGTACAATAGCACTTTCACCAGTTCTGGGTAGCTCCAGTCCTGCTTTTTAGGATGTACATACCTGAGGAGATAAGTTCAGAATGTGGACTTGCTTGCAATATTAAATAAACTTTGTTTAATGTGAATGTTGTTATACAACCCAGTTTGGGAGGTAAGTGCTTAGTCATTGGTAATTGGTACACTGTGATAGTGCAAAACAGTAATTGCTTTGACAGCTTATCCACACATTAGTAATACAGCAATTGAAAAATGCAACCTTCCACCTTTCAGATGGCCATGAGGCATTTATGAGTAGCCAGAAGTAAAATGCAGAAAGTTCCCTATTTTAGCTGAATGGAAACCAAGGTTTCTGCAACAAAAAGCTGCAAGATCAGTAATTTTTAGTTTAAATTATATATTCTAATCAATTTCTGGGTTTTTTTAAACTAGAAAAAGATTGTCATGTTGTTTTTAGAATAAAAAATGTCAAACTTTACCAATCATAGAAACAGGAATCATCTGTTGAAGGCAAGAGCAATTTTGACAAACTTAAATGTGTAGAAGATTTCCTGACATTTCTTATTTAAACTAGTACTTAACAACATATATGGAGCATGAAGTGGCAGGATTTTTTCCTCTTCTAATTGTTTGAACTGTAAAAAAGTTTTATTTAAATGTGTTTTAGTTTATAGCTGTGCATAATACCCCACAACTGCTTTTAGGGGAGAGTGTACAGAGTATTTTCATTCTCTTATGTAAAGTAGCATGGTGAGGTGTTAAATTTTTCAATCCCAGCAAATTTACTTTCTCCCATCTTTAGATTCAAGTTTAACTTTCTCTGTTCCCTCTGTTTTGAGTCCTTCAGTAGCAGAATTGTTGTTTCACATTTGCTGCTGCCACAAGTACTTAATTTGAGGGAAGAGAAAATGAGCTATAGACATTTCCCTCTTCCCTATTTTATTCTTACTGCATGAATTCTACATTTTCAAGAAACTTATGCTTTCTTTTATTTTCTGGTTTTTAGTTTTGCTTATAAGAATAGCCAAGAGAGTCCACGTAGCTCATTACCTTGAGAGGTACAGGGAGTATTTTGGGGTGTTGTAGCAGTTTGGTTAGATTCCTGCCTCGGTAAAGTTTGATCAAGTAGGCAAAAAACCCCCCAAAAAACAATAAAAAGAGACTTTTTAATGTTGTATCAGGAGCTTTGAAATAAGCCTAAACATGTTTTGATTTCACCATCAAGCAGAGCAAAAATCTGGATTGAATATAAAATATATTTAAGTAACTTCATCTACACTACATTTTTTGGTAGAGGTACCAAGATCTCACACCATTTCTCTCAAAAGTTCTCTGAAATAGTTCTCTGAAATCTTTTTTTAATAGCCTGGACTATTTAACTCTAAAAATACACTCAGGAAACTGTGAGTCCCTCGATGGAAGAAGCATGATGAGTTTTTTAATGTGCCTGACCTGAATTAAAAATTAAAATAACCTGACTATTAACTTGCAAAAGCCAGCTGTTAATGCATAATAGAAAAAGAATTTTGTTTTTCCCAGATCTAATCCTCAGGTTCAGTGATGGTCCCCTTTGGTATGTCCCATTAGATACAATTCTTTGGCAAAAGTACTTATTTTGGCATACAACTATTCATACTAAACACAAACTGACATGCTGTTCGGAACATAAGATTATTACACTAACTTTGCAGTGATTAGTTAAAATTCAGATTAACAGTTTAAGGTTCAGTTTGAGTAAAAATTACACTTTTGAGTAAACTGATTATTTTTGAGTAAAAATTTATACTTTTTGGAGGACCTTTCAGCTTCTCTAGAGGTTTTCAAAATTGTGTCATAGACTAGAGTGAATATATTCTACCTGGCATGAGCCTGTGCTTCAACATGAAGAATTATCTTACCTCTGCCATATGATTGTGTTGATGCTTCCCAAGGATGAAGCAGTGCTTGGCAGAGTGCAGTTGTTTTATGGGTGTTTCTGTTCTCAGAATACCATGTTTAATGCCAGCAGCCTGTTAAATCTCATTTCACCCACCCCTTTTGAGACTGGACAATGTTCTTAGTCGCCAGGAATAGACAGGAATTAGGCGTCTGACAGTGGCACAGGGTTCCGTTTGTGTGTGCATTGGTGTCACTGCACAGGCAGTGCTCCAAGTCAAGTTATCAGTGATAAAATCTGTAGTAAATCTAAAAGTATAGTAGAGTTCTAAGAGTCTATGGAATTCAGTCCAGTCTGATATTTTACCATCTATGTTTGCTGAAGCATTTTGGTGGAAATTGTGATGGGATTTCGTGTTGCAGCATTTCATTGTTAGTGTAATTCCTCTTGCTTCCAATGAAGTAGTAAAAAGAAGTTACATGACATCACAGGTCCTTTATGGAAGGACTGTTGTGTTCATGAAATGTTAGGTTTCATTTTATTTATCTAAGACAAAGCAGAGCACAAATGAAACAATTACCTGTTCTTCCTAAAAAACTTCACTGTGTTTTACTGAACACGGTGCAGTCACCAAGTGTTTGAGGTGTATAAATAACGAGAAGGACGTGGTTTTGTTTGAGTTCAACAGATAAGCCAAGAAACTGAGCAGTAACACAACTTACTTGGAGGTGATGTTGGGAAGATTCTGGAATGGTTGTGTCATGCATTAGCCTTGAGGGATTTTAAAATATTTTTGGAAAAACAGCAGAAAATCTAAAGAGGGGAGCAAACTGGCATGATGTAACCCATCTTGTCTTAATGCCTTTGCTTATTTAAAAACTAGTCTAGGGTATTTCTACACAGATCCAATTAAAATTACAAGAAACATCATGCTGTGTACAGCGTGCTAGGAGCTCTTGGGATGTCTGGTGAAATTTCAGAATTCTCCCTGAAGTCTGGTGAGTGATCTATTGTGAAACTTGATCAGGCAGGATTTGATCACACTCTAAGTCAGAGCTGATGGGATTAAAGTCATAGACAGGAAGTCAGCACTGGTTGCATATTTGTGGCCTGGAGTAATAATTGAATTTTTCTTGAAAAAATAGTCCCAATGCTTTTTAAAATTTTTAAATATTGGACACAAGCTGTTAGCAAAATGTGACTCATCAGTGACAGTGGACTTTGGTGTGTACTGTTAATGTTCACAAAAACAAACAAATTTTTGCTTCTGGGTTAGAAAAAGGTTTTAGTTTACTATTAGTAAGACCGTTGGAATTTTGTTTAAAATTGAAACAATATAAATAAAATGTATTTATACGTGAAGATAAAAGAATTTTTCCATGTTTTCATGGTACCAATTACCCATGCTTATTTGGTATGTGTTCTCTTCTTCTGTGTATAAAGTGGAAATGTAGTATTCCTTGGTGCTGTGGAAAAGAGGTCTTGTTCTACATGGGGGAAGAGAGGAGGAGAGGGAAGGGACCTGTTTTAATCATATTTTCCTTGCATTGACTCAGCGAGGAACAGCTTGGCGCTTGTGCAAGCGGCATTGTCCCATCCACAGGGTTTGGGATCCCTGTTTCACTCTGGGTCCCTGCCAGGCTGGCAGGATGTGGTGAGCCCCACGCTGCCTTTCTGGAGTGCAGCCAGGCAGGATCAGTGGCAGGCTCCAGTTCCAGCCTGTCCTGGTCAATGACACAGCAGCAAAAGCTGCCACCCCAAGGTCCCCAGTGCTGCCCCAGGCAGCGGCCACCTCCATCTGCCTTCCCTGGCAGCTCAGCTGATGTTTGGCACTCTGGTCAGTCTTTCTTGCATCCCTCACCCACTGAATGTTAGACACAGTTGTGTTCCCCTCTCAACCTGATTGTGCAGGTTATAGTAAGGTTTTCTACCCCTTAGGGATCTTTTCCAAAATTTTATGACCAAAACGTTGTGGTTAAATTGTATACAATCATCTGTGTTTCCATACCTTTCTACCACATTGCATAGTCCACAGTAACACTTGCAAATTTTCTGTTATTTGGCATTCCGAAGTGTTTGAATAAAGGAAGTGGCATAATAAAAATACACTATTCTAAGAGTAACGTTTTTTCTGTGTAGATGTTATGAATGGGCTTCCACATTTATAGACAAGCATTTCTTTAAATGACAGTATTCAGGGCAGTATTATTTTTCAGAATCACAGGTTTATTAGAAAATTAGAAATTAATTTAAATTTCTGAGTTAGTTGTTTTTAATGGTTTGATGTATGCTTGGAGAGTGCTGATCTAGTTTAGGCAAAAAATAACCCAAGTGCAATTTCTCACAGTTTGGATGTATGACATTCAAATTGACATTTGTCTTTTAGCAAGATGCACTGGAGACTGCTTTTGAATTTTTATGTGACTAAATTATGTAATTCTTGGGAGGCAGAGAGGAAAAAACTGATTTTTTAAATTGATTTTTTTAATGCTTCTAAGCCACAAAATTTCAAATAAAATTTCAGTTGGATACTGATATGAATTTTTTTGTAGAGCTTGAAATGGAATGAGAGAAATGAGTCTGCAGCTTTGCAGACTGGGGCTGGCTGAAATCCTTAGGATATGGCATCATTGGGCTGTTCATCTGCATGGCTGCCCATTTTTCATTTGTACTCCATGTTCCTGTACTTTTGTTGAGAATGAAAGAGAATTGCATAAAATCAGAGACTTTTTTCAGAGTTTTTAAAAGAACAACATTTGGTGTAAATTATTTAATTTAAAATCTTTGGATATTGTACAGAACATTTATTCAGGTCATCTTAAGAATTATTCTGGCAGCATTTTTGTGAAGAAAAGGATTTTAGTCCAAGGGCTTTTTTTATAATCTTCAACGAGAATACAAAATTATAAGTTAAGTAAGAAGTTGAATTAATAAAAAAATGTGAAACTGGAAGTATTTCATGTTAATGCACCAATAGAAATAATTTGAATGTTTTCCATAATGAAATATGTGTGGTGTTTTGCATAGCACAATAATAAAATGAAAGTAATTTGAGTGTGGACTTTCCTAGCTGAAATGGATTACCAAGTTTCAGTAACAGTTATGGCAGATACTCAGTGGAAGAAAGTCTTTACTCCTTGAAATGCCTGAATAAATGACTGCTCAACTCCAGAGCCTGTTGGGTGTAGGAGGGATTCCCAATTTCATAAATGAAGGCTTTCTCTGAAGATTGGAGGCAGTACTAGTGAAATTCAGAATAGTTTATGATATTTTAATCATTGTCATGAAGCCCCCCCTTCCAAGAGAGACCCAGTTCAAGGTTAATTATGTAACAGAAACTTGATAATTTGAAATGTGCTCCTTGTTGTGTAGCAGCAGCTGTGAAGTCACAGGGAAGATACCCCATGAAGGGCTGATGTGGAAAATCTATGATTATGGGTGAAGAGTTGATTGCATTTTTATGTCTTTGTCAGGCAAATTTTACAGTTAGTGTCAGCTGGAATCAGTGGAATATTGGTCCACCTACTGTGGAAAACAGTGGAATCGTTTGGTACTAACATTATCTCTGTTACTTAATGACAATAAATATTAGTGTTTGTTTTAGAATTTGTGTAAATACCAGGGAATTGCATAAAGCTATTGGATGATGCAGGTAATTTAAAAAAGGAAAATTAGTGGGGTTTTTTACATTTAACATGAGTTTTGATTTTTAACTTTAATTTCTGCACAACTGTTATTGTCCCAGGTAATTTTCATACTCATCGGCATGCTTTTAGCCTCCTGGATAGCTAGGAAGACTTTCTGTAATGTATTAGCTTTCTACACTGAAATATCTTCATTCTTGCACCTAGTTGTTATACTTCCTTCTAAAGCTTTCTGTCCTACTCTGATGTGCTTGGATTAAAATCATTTCTGCTTTAAAATTCTTCACTCTTGAATTGCTGGCTTTAATTTAGGAAACTCCCATCGTGAAAGACTTCCTTTATTGTCTTGGCAAGGAGTTTTGTCTGCTTCCATTAATTTTCTTTTTGTATCTCTATCCTGCCAGTTCTGATACTATCTTAGTCTATGGAAATGTTTTTGTGACTGAAATAGTATTAAGTAACATTATTTTTAGTACTAAAATTATTTTATTTATCCATTGTCAGAAAGCTAATCCCTTTAATAAAGAAACACATTTAAGTTGCCTCCTTAAAAAGAACATGGCTGTATCATATAATGGATAATAGGGAAGAAGCTGAACTACAAAACATCATCAAGTACACACTTGATATGAGCATTATTTGCATTCCTGGAAAATCCAGGAGCTGTAATTGTGGGCCAGAACTGCTGGTGTTGCTTTTGAACAAAAGAACAGAAAAATTAAGATACTTACCCTCAAGAACTTACAACATGTATTTGAAATAAGTAATAATACTTGATGCCAGGCAGTTTGAAGCATTGGAAGGAAGCTGTGGAGTCATCATTATTGCTCATGATTCATGACAGTCATCATTATTCATAATAGTAACCATTACTGTTGGTGATTCTGTGCACCAGTAGGTTAATTAGGGCTGAAGTTTTAATAGACATGACCTAAAAGCAGGGTTTTATTGACTTTTGAGAGAGAATAATGTGGTTACTTGGCAGGTGCTTATGAATATGAGTGGGGTCATGGAAGAGCATTTTTAAGGCAATGGTCAAAGTTCTGTCAGTGTTTCCAAACACTCCTCCAGTCAGAAGTTTTTATTACATCCATTAAAAGTTCTTTTCATATAAGTATTGTAGTTCAGTAAATTATTTTTGTAAAAACAAACATACTTTTCAAGTTAAAACAGGAATCTGAGGATTCTTGTTAGTTATGATTGAGTGCTTTTGCAGTATCCCTTGCAAACACAGGCACCCAAATGTCATCTCTGATCTTTAAGATTTTAACTTAGGCACTTTGCTTCTGATAGATACATAATACATGCCAGAAGAATACATTTTATGTCTTTGCAGTAGAGAATATCTCACTTCTAAAACTATTTTTAGGTGGGGGAAAAGGAAACTAAACAAGAAAGTATAATACAACACGTAAGCACATTAATAGGCGAGACTAACTAGAGAATGTTTTTAGTATGTGTCTTTACAAGGAATTTAAGAAATCAATTACTGAGGTAACTTTGCTCCGTTGACGAAGCTGGCTTTCCCAGAATGATAACATAATAGAAAACATAATTTAGCAATCTGTAGTTCCTTTCCTTAGTGGTTTGTGGGAGGAAATACTTGGTCAGGAAGAAAAAAAAGGAAATTTCCCCCAGTTAAAATGAGACGTAATGATAAACTTTGTAATAAATTTCCGTTACTGAGGAGCTGACCCACTATTGCCTAGAATAAGGAGAAAGCTTTCTGTTGCATTTCCTCTATATCATCATTTGTAATTGATGTCACTTGAGCTTGTTTTCTAGAAATGATACGTAACTCTGGTTTAAGAATTGAGTTTCGTTATAGCCCATCTCTTTACATTGTTACTTCTAGGGGGGATTACAGTGTTACAAAAATTCTGATTCACTTCGGATTTTCACCATGTAAGAATTTCTGGTGGCTTAATTAAAATCTAGTAAAGCTTCTGAGCTTAATGTGAAGGAATGTAAATGAAGTAACAGAGTCCCCCACGCGTTTTCCACATGTGTAAGTTCAACTTTGCCTCCTCATCACCACGTCCTTATCCCAGTAGAATGGAACTTTCTGCATGAAAACACAATTTCCTTCACTGAGTTGCATTTCATTGTAGCATTATTATCTGATTTGAGCAGTGTTATTTTATGTTTCCATGAGAGAGCAAATGCTTACAGATGGCAAGGGAGAGAAATTGTTGATATATTTGTGTGTATTGCCTGCTTCCCTGTGAATCTCAGTTGCCATCCTACATAGCTCATCAACAATTTAAACTGAGTGTGACCAAAGAATTGAGGTGTCACAAATGCTTTTCTTCCTTACGCTTCCAAATGATTTAAGCCCATCATCAGAGTTTTTATCTCCTACTCTTGTTTTCATCCATATCCCTGCATTTTTTCCCATTTGCTGCTTTGTACCCTTCATGACAGTACCTGCAGTTGGAATTCTTGGTAGGATGCTCTTCTTGGCTTCCTCTGATTAATCACAGCTCTCTGAACTTGTGCATACCACATCAGCTCGTTGTCATGAGTTCATAGCACTGTGCCAGGAAGAAATCACAGGGCAGGTGTGTGGCTCTCCTCTTCCTTGTGCACTGCACATGCCAAAACTGCACCTTACCATCTGGCAGAACTGTTCCTGACAGTATTCTGCTCTGTAAGGCACTTCCATTCAGCATCATTTTCTGTGTCTGTTGGTCAAACTGGATGTTGTTTGATCTCTCAAATGGCTTAGCTCAGAGTGCAAGCTCAGTTTTCTTGTCCTTACTTTAAGAATTCTTCATAATATTGCGGTTCCTGATTTTGCCCATCCTCTTTCTTTCACCTGAACCATGTAGTATATATATAAGTTGTATTGCCAAGATGAAATCTACTACTGTTAAAATTTTATGAATTTGCAATTTATATTCTGTATTGTACCCTTACATCTTTCAAATTTGTTCATCCTGTTCTTGAGGGCTACTTGAGGACTAGTGTTTTAATAGTTTCTTCAGATAAGGAAATGCTGCATATTGAGAGAAATTCAGAAATAATTTGACCAGTGAAGACAGAGAAAGCTCCCACAGAAGAAGGAAAATAGTAATTAAAGAACTTCTAGAATGAAGTGACAGAAGAACTTTAAGTAGTTACTTTACTACCCCCTTGGGGGATTGCTTAGATGCTCTGTTTAGCTGGGCTTTAAGTTATGTATCAGGTCATCAATAATTCTAAGAACCATTATTTGAATATAGATAAAACCTATAAATTTCTGAGATTTACAGGGTTTATTTATTTCTGGGCACAGACCTGGACAACAACTTTGTTGCTGTGGCTTATTTTTGTGGGTAGAGCCAATGCCACCATTCCAATGCACTCACAGGTGCACACTCACTGCTGAACCACCTGATCCAAAGGGATTCAGTGACTTCTTAGGAGATTTTCAAAATAATTGTGTCAAAGCTTGAAAAACTCTACAGATGGAGTCAACACTTCAACTGAGAATTTGTGAAATCTGTATATTAAGTAATGGATTTAACCTACCAAAACTTTATAATGCTCTATAGAGGGAGAAAAATCAAACTATTTCTCATCCACTTTGTGGAGTTTAACCTTATTTAGAACTGTGAAGTTCTGGTTTGAAAATGTCTCCTTTCTTTTGTGGGGTCTGAACATACGTCATTCTAGACGATTTTAGTTTCCTTTCTTTCTTTGTATAACAGAACTATTTAAATCTCTTCTTTATCTCTTTGGAGAAAGAAATATATTATTATGTGTATTATTTAATGTTACCGTGAACTTTGTGTTAGCATATATCCATCTTGATAAATCTATGTAGAAATCTGAGGTATTCTGCATGGCTTTAAGTAATGTCTAGTAAATTGCACATGACCTTCAGGAATCTAGGATTAGAGATCATGAGTAATTAGATGTTTAAGTGACTTTTGCCAGAAAATGTATACAGTAAATAAAGCTCCATCCAGAATTACATCCCATTTTTGCAAAACTCTAGAATTCTATTGCCCTCTGCTGGTTTGGTGTACCTGGCTGTGATTTGGTAGCGCTGAATTATGAGAGCATTGACCTTCCTTTTATTTTTCCTGATGAAATAATAGTAGATAAAGAGTGTAATGGTCCACTTTACTACTAATTTTATTTTAAAATAGAAGCCAGTCTTGAGTCTGGTTTGGTGGCAGGAAAGGGGGCAAATTGTTTTTTTTTTTTTGTTGCCAAGATTTTCAGGTTGGAGATGAAGCTCAATTTAATATTTCACCTTTTTTTCCTAAAGAAGTAAAATAGAAATTAGCAGAAGCTTTGCAGTTCTTCCTTCATGCTTTTATGACGTTTCCCCACATTTTTGTGCACAGTATGTGTGGGTATAATTTTATACTTTAGACCAAATAGGAAAGTCATCCATTGAATTGAATTTTTTGACTGATGTTGTCCATGCAGCACACAGTCAGACTTGAAAACATACTCATGTGCAGTTAGACTTGCTGGAGTATGTGTGTGTAATGACTTTACAGTGAAAGAGGGTAGATTTAGAATAGATAATAAGAATAAATTGTTTATTGCAAGGGTGATGAGACGTGAGGGAAGGTTGCCCAGAGAAGCTGTGTGTGCCCCATCCCTGGAGGTGTTCCAGGCCAGGTTGGATGGGGCTCTGAGCCACCTGGGATAGTGGAGGTGTCCCTGCCCATGGCAGGGGGGCTGGAGCTGGATGATCTTCAAGGTGCCTCGCCAGGCAGGCCATCCTGTGGTTCTTTGCTACACACACATAGAGTGATGCAGGGTGATCTGCCAGCAGGATGTATGTAGATAAGGCTCTGTCCTGCTGCTCAGTCAGTGAGGGTTGATCCTGGGGGACAACTTTGAAGTTTTTTGGGTTTAGCAGAATCTGTGTGGGCACAGCGTGGATGTGACTGCAGGACTGGCCGGTAGAACGTGTCTATGTGCAGAATTTGGTTTGCATCACTTGGGCAGGGGTGGCTGCAGTAACTGGTACCCGCTCCTGGTGTGCAGTAGGTGCTGACTGACTGGATGTTTAAGCAGAGACAGGGCCAGGGAGCAGCTCTTGAAATTAGCAGTGCCACTGTGTCCTGATGATCTCTAAGCCTGCACTTGCACATCCCAGGGATAACGGCAACCAGTAGAGGAGAGGAAGAGCTTTGGCATGCAAAGGTGCTGCAGTAGCTTCCTCAGAGGGGTCAGATGATAACCCACAGCCAGTGATTCCTTGAGGAGGAAGCTACTCTTTGCCTTCAGCAGCATCCTCCTTCTCACTTGTTCTGCTTCATTTTCTCAGCAAATATATCAAAACCAATAGCTCAGGCTGTCAGATGGAGACAGACTTTATTTCTGATTGGATTTCACTAAAAAACAGTGCAATGTTGAGTTTGCCCCTTCATTTCCATAACTGAGAGACATGCAGGAAAATCCTGTGAGAAAAGAGCAGTTAGGTATATTCATACTTTGGGTTTTATTCTTTTTGGTTTGAAAATCACTTTTCACCTTCACAATCTGGATCCTCTGCTTTGCTATAATAAACTTCCTTCTTTAAGCTTTTGTGGTGCAAAGGGTAGTAACTGCTGAGTGACCAGCACAACACATGCTTTTCTTTATCAGAAACAAGCAATCTAGATAATTTAATGTTACAGACACATTCTTTGAGGGCCTGGACCCCACAGCGAGTTTGGGAGTCTTGGAACTGGTGTGTATTTCTTACTGAGCTGCAGATATCATTTTCACAATCAGGAGTAGCCAGTGCAGGGAAACAGGGAAAAAATTCTAGGCAGGTGTTATCCAGTACCTCTCAGCAAGGTGGAAATAATGGCGAGATAATTCCTGAATTCAGGAAGTTGCCTGTATAGTCTTACATAGCAAGTCCCAAACCTACCTTGTGTTCTCACAAACTGTAGTATGTAATTAATTATTTTGATAGGGGTAAGGTCTGTTTCATGTGGAATTTGGGAAGGGAGCGTTCGGGGGTTTTAAGTTTCATTAATCTGTTTAAAGGACTCGGGGTCCTTTGCAGAAGTTAACTGATTTTCTGTTGGTTGTTACAATTTACACCTCAGTGCTCTTTCTGTCATATTGACAGCTTTAGAATAAGGACTTCATCAGTTCAGAACTATTTTTATCATTTTCTTCTGGGGTCTCTTTTAAGCTGTCAGTCCCTAAATCCTCCCTTATAAGTAGGAAATTCTTTTGCTGCCTCCTGCATTCATTCTGTCTGGCAGGAGTGAGTTACTGGGACAGAGAGGGCACAAATATCGGTGTAGTTTAGCTGTCCTGTGGAGAGCTAGGTGAAGATATGTTTTATATATGTAGTATTTCTTGATGGAAAACACCAAACTACTGTTCTACTTAAACTAGAGAAATTCTGAGCAAATTCTTTTGAGTGCAGCAGTAAACACTTGGGGCCCTTTTGATGTGTTTAGGTGAGTTTCCATTCTAGGGAAATGGGCTGACTAAGCACTCTCAGCATAGAGAATATAGACACTGCAAACTTCATGGAATGCTTATGTTTGTACCAAGAGTATTTTTAGTCCATGGGTTTAGGCTGCATAGGAAAAACAGTGTGCTTCTTGAGGTTGGTATTGTTACTGGTTTTTTTACAAACAAACTAACCCAAACAAGCAGAGAATCCAAAGTGATTTTGCCCAAAATAACTGGCAGAGCCAGGAACTGCAAGTCCTGATTTTGATTCTGTGCTCTGACTACTATCAGGTTTTGCCATTTGTTTCATCACACGCAGGTGATGAGAAGGATAATATTTATGATCACTGAGCTTTTTTTGATGTGTTTTCTTTCATGCTTTTGTAAACAAAATTTTTTTATTTGGTCTAGGAGTTATTGTCAGTGTTGATTTATGTCGTTATATGTGAACATAAATCTCCATTGTTTAAAAATTATGTTTTGTACGTGGCTGTTCATGGTTTTAAATTATGAGCACAGGAAGAGCATCTAAAAGCCCCTCAGCTTTCCTGTCATATTTGTCCCCATGTGAAAATGGTTTATCTCATTTTTATTTCTTTAGACCCACAGTTAGCAGCTTAAACTTCCTTTTGAGTTTGTGTCAAAGATCACCCCTTTTCTGCCCAGTTGACACAATTCCCTGATGTGGGTTGAGTCATCAAAGGCAACTGAAGAGGTTGATAGTCAGTTCACTCCTTTGTGTGCATTTACTGCACAAATTGGTGTGAGTTAACCCTACCAACTAGCTAGGCTAAAACAGACTTTTTTTTCCTTTCTCCTTTTGTTTTTCCTTCCCCTTTTTCTTTCCTTTCCTTTCCCCTTTTTCCTTCCCCCTCTTCTTGACATTCATACTCCCTTTTTGCAGATATGTTGTGACTGGGAATTGAGTCCCAGTGAAAAAACAAATAATAAATCAAAGTAAAAGTCAAGATATGGCTTTAGCACTAACCTTTGCTTTCAAGCTATGTTGTCCATATTTTTATTCCGTGATTTACCCATCATCCCTATTCCTCTGTAACAAAGGTTCTGTGTATCTGGATTTTGAGGTAGATCAATGATTGGGCCTGATCAGTTTGTGGGCCCTGTGGCATGTCTTGTGTATAATTAGGTTTTTTCAAGGGAATATCCAGCAGTCCCTACAGAGATGAGTAGGACACTGTGTTTGTGCTGACCTGTTCTGTGATTTAACAGCTGGGTCAGGTGTGGGAGATCAATTTTCACTTCCTGTGATCTGCCATAAGCTGCAGCACAACTAGAACTTGGGCATCTGTTAAACAAACCAGCTATCTGCTCTCTCAGTCTGTGTTGAATAAACAAAGTCACATTGAACATTATTTGAGTAGATGTAGATTTCTTAACAGGTTATCAAGAAATTCTGATGAAATTCTGCATGATAAAATCAAAATTATACTGCTCTCTTTTAGAAGGCTAAGCACAAGAAGGCACTTCAGTTGGGCCAATTTTCTTAGCATGTCACATAGAGTTTCCTCAGATACAGAATTTTCAAGAACCTTTGATAGGGAATAAGTACATGGCACATGGTCAGGACTTTCAGTTCATGCTGTACTTGGAAGAGCATTGTGAGGAAAACACAGTTTGAAGAATTGCAAAACTGGAAATCTTTAAACCAGACTGCAAAATTTTTGGTTGTAATTTCCTACCCTTCCATTTGAATGCCCAAGTGCCAGCTAGGGAAATATTATAAGTACTGGCTGTTCTGTGCAATTCTACAATTACAAATATTAAATGGAGTAGTATTCATGCTCTCCAGGAAAGTGTTTCAGAACATAATCACTACAGTAAAATCTAAGTTCTAGATATTGTGTGTTTCAGGTATGGGTAGTATTGTGAGTGATAGACATTAAATAAGGCACTCAGTAATGTACTTTGTTCTTCAGTTCTGCTGCAGAAATAATCATAAGCACAAATTTAGATGACCTGCTTCTTTGCTACATGCAGTATACAACACATTGTTTTGGGGCCTTATTTTTTTCAAAAAGTAAGAACATATGATAAAAGATTTCATAATTTGGGTCATTGAAATAAATTTCATTTCTTTGTATGTGGTTATCAAGAATATTAATATTCTGGGAGACTAGTGCAACCTAAACAAATAGATGTACTTGAAAAAAATGGTTCATTCATAATGACTAATGCTGTAACAATTCTGAGTTTGTTTGAGACTTTACAGTGATCCAGAGCCTTGTGACTTCAAAGAACATACCCAAATTAGCACTCTTTCAGGAACTGGATTTGGGTCATTCAGTTCAGTAAATAACACTGGAGATAACAATTTATCTAATCTTCTGCTGTTGCAACAAATGCAGATTATCGGAAGGACTCAGCTGACACTTACTATTACTTTAAATTTCATTGCTACAGTTCTAAATAAAATGAGAAATAATTTTCATCTGTTTGCATACTGATTTCTATGTTGTACAACTAGGTTATTAAAAATACTGTGGTTTGTTGGCAAGGAAGATGTTTTATATTACAAATGTGTTCTGTATTGTTATCACAAAATTCTTACCTCAGTTCTCATTTTTCTACTCTGAATCAAGAAGACCATGCCTGGCACTGGCATTAGACTTGTATACAACCTTCCTGTGTGTGAATTTCTTGAATGGCACAAAACTGGAGATCATTTCTCTAGCCTATATTGCAGTACAAAAGTTGATATATTTCATATTTCAGTCTGTACTACTGATCATATATATAAACATATGTGTGTGTCAGTTCTGAAGTCATAGCCTTTAAAAAAATTGAATAATAGGACTGATTTGTCAACTTTGCACATTTTTTGCTTTCAGAAATTAGCACCTGGGGTTAGTCAGTTTGCTTACACCTGTGTACAAGATCATCCTATCTGGACTAACCAACAGTTTTGGGAAACAACTTTCTATAGCAACGTGCAAAATCAAGTTCGCTCCCTCTACCTTACAGCCAAAGATGACAACCATGCAGTGCAGTTGAAACAAAAGGTAGGAGACTCTATTAAAATATTAAAGTAATATTTTTATTCACATATTAATTGTTTCCTAGGTTACAGAGAGTTATGTTTTTTCCAATTTTATGTTTTTCTTTCATATTCTCCTGTATTACACAGTATACAATAACATGAGAAATAATAGAAATTTACATTTATCTCCAAAGCATTATAATTTGATGTTAGCTCAACTTAGTGTGGAAAAAGCATTTGCAAGATACCTAGTCATTCATTAATTTAACATCAGGCTTTAGGTCACTAATATCTGCTGCCAGATTCCTTTATTCTACTTTGACTGTGTGCCATCTACCTAGTTTGCTTTAAGCTAATACTAGAATTGGACTCCAACATATAAAAACATGACTGTTTCAGCTGGTCTGGAAACTATTTATATAAAAGCTTCCCTCACCTGAACATCCTAGGAACTTGGAGAATATTGCCAGCATCGAGCCATGAGCTGCATGTTATTTCTCAATTTTATGCTCAAATTTATGCTTGTTCTTATTTGAGCTAAGTGGATAAGCTGAGGGAAGCAACTGTGTTAAAATCAGTTAAAATCACCACTCTGAAGAAACATGGAAGATTGGATGGCATAAAAATGACATTAAAAGCAATGACATTATTTAGAACTGCCCACGTTGTGCTACTGGTGCATTTCAGTAAACTGCTCTCAAAGCTCAGTTCCCATAATCATAACTCTCCTTAAACCCTGTTGAGGGTAGTTATTTGCTCTTTATTTTTAAATGAATATATAATTTAAATAACTAAAGAAGTTTAATTAGCAATTTAATAAATAAAGCTTTGGCTAAGCATTGTTTTTTAAGTTGTAGCTTTATCTTTTCTTCTATGTCTATATGTTTCTTTCTCTGTGTCTTCTAGGAGAAAACTCCTGCAGACCAGGAGAAGACAGCAATGGACCTGGCTGCTGAGCAGCTGAGGTTATGGCCAACCCTTAATAAACAGACACAGCAGGAGCTGGTCCAGAATGAGGAAAGCACAGTTTTCAGCCAAGCCATTCATTTTGCCAACCTCATGGTCTACCTGCTGGTACCACTGGATACAAGTAAGAACAAGCTGCTGAGAACATCAGCCACTGGGGACTGGGAGAGTGGCAGCAACAGCATTGTCACAAACAGGTGGGTACCCAAGGCCAGGGCTCAGCCAGCAGGATGGGCCACAGCTTGCACAATGGCTGTACTCTAAATAACAGCTTGTTTCAGCATCTTCACTTCCTTTCAAGTTCAGCAGTTGAGTAGAAGTCTAACATGATTCCTCTCAAATTAACAGAGTTTTGTCTGGAGTGATTGCATTTAAAGGAACATTGTATTGTCCCAGTTAGAATTTTTCATGTAGTAATGCAGATATTGAAGACAAACATGGGGTTTGGTGAGAAAGAAACAGCAGCTTCAAACCCACTCTGTTTTTATATAACTTGAAAAAACCACTGTATGAACCTAAAATCAAGAAAGCATTTGTATAGCATCTATAAAATCATCATTTCTGTGCAACAGCTGCAAAGGAGGAAAAAGGCACTGAGGTCACAAAAAGCTAAACCACAATGGCAAAGGTTAAATTACTAAGGAAGCAGTAGGAGTATAACACCAGTTCCATTCATTCCCTAGCATGCAAATCCAGGACATTTCATAACAAGCCTTCCTCCCTCTTTGTTTATTGTCTTCATTATCACCTCTCTGTACAAATTCTCGCTTGATAAAATTATAGAACACTATGTGAGTACATTGGCACAAGTAAAAGACTATCAGGATGAAACTCCCCATGGAGTTACTAATTTCTGCTGACTACACACCTCTAATCTCAGGCATTAGGATGTGCTCAGTAGACTGCTTGTGGTGTATGTTGCAATCTATGAATTTGGCCCCTAATGTTATTATGGGAGGCATTTTTAGACATTCAAAGTACATCTCCCACTGACTTGCTTGCTTATCTAATGCACAAAAAATTTTCCTTATGATCTTTTTAGTTTTTGATTGCTTTGCTCTGCAACCTAAATATACAATTAATGATTTTCTCTATATAACTGGATATTTGCTTACCATGGATTGCAAATACTTTACTTGACTTTATGAAGAAAAGACAGAGCTCATTTCCAAAGAGCTGTTTTTTCTCTTCTGGGTCTATCTGTGCTGGACTCATGGAGAGAAAATTGTCCTTCATCATTCATGAAGTTTTGGCAATGAAAGTACAATGTAATTGTGCTACCACCATATGCTTTTAGCAAGGTTTGCAAATTGTAACTGGAAAAAAAACCCCACAGCTTGTCAGTGTCTGTTCAAGTGTCACATGTGCAGCACCAGCTGAATTGTTCACACTTGTTACTGCTTTTATTTCTGCCATTAGCATTGCAGGCAGTGTTGCAGAGAGTTATGACACTGAGAGTGGGTTTGAGGACTCAGAGAACAATGATGTTGCAAACGCGGTTGTGCGCTTCATCACCAGATTTATTGACAAGGTTTGCACAGAGAGTGGGGTCACACAGGATCACATCAAGGGCCTGCACTGCATGATACCAGGTAGGAATTGTCACAGAAGGTGCTTTATAGTCTTTCTTTTTTCTTTTCCTAATTGAACAAATGCATTTTCTAATTTGAGTTACCTTTAGATAAGTTAGAGTGTTAGATTTCTTTTCCAGACTGTAATTGCTGTTCAATGTCAGATAATTATTTCCTTGGTGTCAAAATTTGAGAATTTCAGAATTATCAGAGTTTTAATTACAGGGCAGCTTTCTCTTTCCCATTGTGTGAGACTTCATTTATGGTGTTCCTGCTTTCCAGGCATTGTAGCAATGCACATAGAGACTCTGGAGGCTGTCCATCGTGAGAGTAGGAGGCTTCCACCAATACAGAAGGCAAGTGTTATGAAACATATTTGTATTCTTTACAAGTATTAGAATCATTAAATCTAGTCATCTTTCTGTTTCCTCTCATAATGTTATGAGGAAATATCAAAATGTTAAAAGAAAATTTCCACCAGTGATAAATAAAGTGCTTGGCTTTGGTCTCATGAAATATGAAACTAGTAGAGCCAGGCTTCTGATCATAAACAAGCTGTTGCATGCCCACTGCTTTTTGTGACCCATTTCTCTTCCTTGAGTCCAAACTCCATCTCCCTTTTTTGGACTAAGTGTCATAACAATTTTGTTTTTAAGCTTTTAAAACCAAATATTTTTGCTAGCCTGAGGTATAACACTGATTTACACTTACTTTTCCATTTATTTGCATCAGCCCAAAATTCTACGGCCAACTTTACTGCCAGGAGAAGAATTTGTTTGTGAAGGTCTCCGTGTGCTGCTGGATCCTGATGGCAGAGAGGAAGCCACAGGAGGACTGCTTGGAGGTCCTCATATCCTCCCTGCTGAAGGAGCTTTGTTCCTTACCACTTACAGAATTATATTTAAAGGCACTCCTCATGATCAACTGGGTAAGAAAATCCAGGGGTAATTGTGGTCCTTCAGATGGGCAGGATTTTGAGCTGGCCTGTCCACCTATTCAAGCATCAACATCATTAAACAGTTTTTTTTCAGCCACTGGAAGCAAGTGAAAGGAAAAATATTCATGAGTTGGTATTCTACCTAAAATTATTGCTTGGAAATAGCAGTGTTTTCTTAATATGTCAGCTCTTCTGAATGATAATTTTTCATGATTTAACGTGTGCCATTTCTAAGCAGATTGTCATTCAGAAGTATAAGTTTATTGTGGAAAGTTCATAGTCATATGTAAAGATATCAAAGTGTATAATTTCTGTTTATAAGTTATATGTTGCATTATGAAATCTGAGTAAACTTGAAATTGTTTCTTTACCCCCTACCAACCTAGGTTTTGCATTTCCATTATGTAGAAAGACTCAGAAGGAAAGACAATGTTTTTCTAATCATCACAGCTGAAACAGAGTAGAAATTCAGATTACAAATGATGCTTTAAGAATTTGCCAACTTTTCAGGTATTTTGCCTGAAATTAATCCTGTGCCATCATGTTTCATGTTGCTTTGTACTTATTCACTCTTGTTTATTGTAGTGACAGTGTGAGCAGAGGCCTGGTTGTGTGATCTAACAAGTGTCTGTGTGTTGTATCCTCAGTTGGGGAGCAGACCGTGATCCGGAGCTTTCCTATCGCCTCCATGACCAAGGAGAAGAAGATCAGTATCCAGAACCAGCTGCAGCAGAGCATGCAGGAAGGGCTGCAGATCAGTTCAGCCACTTTTCAGGTAAAAGGAAGTTTTGTAAAAATTTATGTGGCTACAGGCAGCTCAAAATATTTACGAGCAGCACTTAGCCCTGGTATTCATGAGGAGTCCGGTTCTCTGCCCTGTAAGGTCAACAGACAAGGCAGAACTCATAGAAACCCTGACATTTCTTGGCCCTCTTGATATTTACAGAGGGTTGCTATTTTCACATTGGATTTCTTTCACTGCTTTCCTCACCTATTTTGGAACCAGAAAAGGGCTGGTTTGGGTCCAGAATCCCTGCATGTAAGTAGAGGCAGAGGGAGGCTAGAGGGAACCTGTTTCCTCTCTCCTCCAGCTACGTGGAATCAATGTGGAAAAGCTCTGAGTGTTGCTTTCTTCTCAAGGTTTGTCACTTCACCAGCTTTCTGTTAAAATCCATGGCAGAAAGTCATGGCATGTTGCACATGGAAGCTGCACTTCCAAGAATCTTTAGGGTAGAACCAATGAGCCTTTATCTGACAGGCACAGATCCTGGAATTTTCTGTAGGATCCCCATCAGTGTGTTGAACAGAAGTGTGTATTGCAGGGCAATTGATAGAGGCAATTGTAAAAATTAGGAATCCTGAAGTCTTTCCTGAGATTTCCTTCTTGGTTTTGATCTTAACTGTGGTCAAACACTGAGAGATCAAAAGCTGCAAGCAAAGAATTCTGTATCATGGACTGAAAGCAGGGTGCAGTGCTTAAGATATGAAATACTTTGCTGGATTGACTGACTGCAGAAGCGTGTTTTCATTGAGAACAATAACTCCAACATTTGAAACCATAACAAAACAGCATTTTACTAATTCCTTACAAGAATGAACATCATCTAGCTAATCATCCTTCAGTATCCTCTTCAAAAGCACAAAATTAGGAAGTATGCAAATGAATAAAACAAACCAAAAAAAGTGTCCTTGTGGACTTTTGAGAGGACTTTTATTTTCCAGAAATCTTTTTACCAGAATACTTAGCATGCTTCAATGATGTGATAAATACAGACACAGCTCAGTGTTTTCAGAGCTGGATTCGGGTCAAACATCATCTTTGCTTTTGTTTAGCATAGTTTTGTATTAGGTTATGAGAACAAAAACAATCCACAAACAGTTTATTCCCTGTCCCCTATGTAACAGCCAGGGTTCAACACAGGATGAAATAGCCCCTCCCCTTTGTTTATTAATTGTGATTTTCAGATGGGTTTGTGTGCAGCTATGCTGTGTGGTATCTTTAAAAGTTCGGATCTGTGTAACCCTGAAAGACTGAAGAGCTCCTTTCAAGGAGGTCCTAGAACAACAGAGCCATTAGTCATTTGGAAAGTATTTACAAAACAAGTGAAATTGGAAAAGCAAGGATGAAATCCACCTCCTAGATGGCAAGCAAAGGAATTTAAAAGGTGTCTAGGTATGCGCTCAGAAATAGAGCTCTAGGATATTTCTTTGTTTGCTTTCTCCACATTCTTAGAGTTCTTTTGGGCCTTTTTATGGATTCCGTATTTTCTGTCTCTTATTTGTTTTCCCCGAATTGTTGACTTGCTTTCAGCAGAGGATGATTGGATGGGAGGTTTTTTTTCCCCAAAACCTTTCAAAAAAGCAATTTTAGTCAAGTGGATGGATCAGTGTTGAATAGCACAAGGTGATTTCCTTTTTAAGAAGTGGATTTCACTATCACATTTTTATTACTAGCAGTTTTCTATACTTTGCAAGGTGAGGCTAAAATTGGAGCATCTAAGTAATAGAAATATAATGGTTGTGACATATGACTGCTGAAATTGCTGGATTGCTGAGTCTTTGAAGTGCATTATCAACCTCAGTTCCCAGCACAGGGGCAGAGCTGGCAGACTATTTCCCAGCTAAGCTGTCCCATGTGACCAGAATTTGAACTGTTGTAGATGTCTCAGTGCCAGCACTACGACTTGGATTTACCAAAATATTTTGTATTTGATCTTATGAGAATTCCAGATGCTGCCTAGTGAAGATACCTTAGTATTAGGACATAAATTTAAAATAGGAAATAAAAAATTCTTAAAATGTGTAATAGCCATCAAAATAAATGAGGCATATGTACATATATCTGTACTTTCTGAAGGGCATAATACTGTGAAAGTATGGGAATTTTGCTACTATATTTTAGAATCTTTAGATTTCTGAAATTCTCAGATTGTTTTCCAGTTTCTAACATGTCATGTCTTTCATACTCAGTTAATTAAAGTAGCATTTGACGAAGAAGTCAGTCCCGAAGTGGTGGAAATATTTAAGAAACAACTGATGAAGTTCCGTTACCCTCAGTCCATCTTCAGCACTTTTGCCTTTGCAGCTGGGCAAACAGCACCACAGATAATTCTCCCAAAACAGAAAGAAAAGAACACTTCATTCCGGTACAGCCTTTCTTCTTTTCTTTTCATTTCTTACTGATGTTCTTGTCATGTGTTATCCAAATGCACTGAACAACCTGAAAGCTCTGGACAAGTGGAGGTCATGTCAAAATAAGTGATTGCTATTTTGCATCTCTTTGTATTTCCTGAGTAAGAGATAGATTAGTAGCATACAGATGTTTATTTGAGATAGGAATTATATGATTTATCTAAACTTCTGGCTGCAGTAGATTTATACAAGAACCTTATTACGTTTTGAAACACACTAAATAGAAGTAGCATCTTGAGCTATGCAACTTCAACATGGAAAGAAGATTAATTGTGTGTTACTTTATAAATAGTATCCTAGCCACTTATAGTGTAGTGTGGATTAGGATTAATTTTACCCTGTGCATTTGCCCTACTGGTTTTTAATTTAGAGTTTGAGTTTTGGGTCCTCTTTCAAATTTTATGTTACACATTAATTTTTACTGGACCAGCTGCATCATTAGTCTATTCCAGAGTGGTAGCTCCTGTGATTCTCTGTTGATTAGTGCATTGTTGACACAGGAAATAGAATCCCAAGCTAGTCATGAAATCCTAAAACTTAAAGGTAATTTCTATCTTTCCTGCCTTTACTTTGGCAACTTTCTAGATTTATCACATTACTAGCAAACTGAAAAAAAACCTAAAGAAATACGATATCTGCGATTCATTACCAGCAGAAAAAAAAAGACACAAATTTATCTAAAAGTAATACAATTTTTGTTTAAAAATTAATATAGGAAGCAATTTTTCTGAAGTTTATAATTGTATTAAGTGAAAAATGATTAAATCCATTTTATTTGCGTTCGTCATAGAAATCTGTAAATGCTATCAGGCAGAATCAGATGAATCTTTCCAAATGCTTTTGTTGTTTTGGATTTACAGTACCTTCTCCAAAAGCATTGTGAAGGGAGCAAAACGTGCTGGGAAGATGACAATTGGGCGGCAGTACTTGCTGAAGAAGAAAACAGGCACCATAGTGGAGGAAAGAGGGAATCGGCCTGGCTGGAATGAAGAGGATGATATCTCTGGTGAGAGTGTGACTTCTTTATCCTTGTTGGCTAATAAATCTGTCCTGCTGTGCTTCCATTCTGGTATATTGAATGAGAAATATCTTCAACAAGAAGTTGAAGGGTTTTCCTAGACAGGAGAGAGAAGGGTTTTGAATCTGTGCATTTAGTGAGTGTTTTCTTTTGCAATGAGAAGAAGAAGTTGACTTAATTCAATGGTACAGGAAAGTACTAGATTGTTTTTTAATGATCGAACTATTTAGATATGATATCTTTTAGATCATTTTTACATCATGCTAGTGGAGATGAAACAGCCCAGAAGCATGCTGCAGCTTCCATTTATCTCTAGACATCTGACATCTGCAGCTAGTCTGTGATGAGGAAGCAGTAACTGGTGAGATGCAAGAATGAGCAAATTGGAGACTTTTGTGGATGTGGAAATGACAAATGATTTCTGAAAGCAGCAGATCTCATTACTGCTGAAAATACCACTTCCCATATTTTTGGTTGAAATTATTTTGGGGTAGAAGGTAGAGGGAGGTTTGGGCACTTTGTGTTGTTTGTGTCATGGTGTGGAATTTGGCTTTCCCCAAAAAGCCTCTTTTCCTCCCATATGCTGCTGTCTGTATATCCTTATCTGGACCACTGCTAATTTATAATAAACCACTAGAGGGAACCAGATTCTCCTGTACATAAACAGGTGTTGTTTTGTCAAAGCATTCTTTCTTTTTAAAAAAAGCTTAGGCATCTCAGATAATGAAGTGTTCTTCAAACACTGATAATTTCTTCCAAACATCAAACAAGATGAATTTTCCTGTTGAATATTTGGTCACTGAGCAAGGCAACTCATGTGACTTAGGAACAGATGTATGAAAGTTGTCTAAAGCAGGACTGAAGCCTCTGTTCTCTCTTAAATGGAATAAAGGCATTCCAGGCAAGCTTAAAAATACTGTTTCTCTTCTTTTATTCCAGATAAAGTGATGAGAAATAGGCAAAAAGAAAGCTTTGGAAAACACAGAGTGTCTTTAGAGTGCTGAAAAATTACTTTCTTAATTGAATTTCCAGCATCTTCCTGAAGTGCTGAGTTAGCATGTGCTCTGATGTTACATGTTCTTTGGGTCAGAACCAATTCTGCAGGCTGGACCTGGGTGATTTTGGAGTGATTTTGTGTCCTTCACCCAGAGACACCAAGCACAGTCATACCTATGTATTCACAGTCTTTTGATGATGAAGAAGTTTGAAGAGTTTTTGCATTGCTGATACACAAAGCAGCAGTATTCTTTCATGAACACAGGTGCTGTATAAGATTAGTGACAGTCACTTTTTTCTTTCCCTAAAAAAAATACAAAATTATAACTTGTGAGTCTCTAGGACTGCTGCTTTCCAGGTGTCTTGGCTGGGAACGTGTTAAGGTGACCAAAGGCTGAGTTTGCTTTTCTCTCCATGCAGCACTGGCACATCAGGGACAGGGAGCTGTCAGCAGCAGTGACTCTGCTCCAGACAGAGTGCAGAGAGCCACAGCAGTAATCACTGCAATTCCTTTTATATTGACTACTGTGGCTTTGGCTTTGTTTTTGACTTGTTTGCAAGTCTCAAAAACTGAAGTATAGGAAACTATGCAGCTCTGGCAACAATGAACTATCACAGCAGGTGATGCACTGTCTTAAAGAAGAAATGTTAAAGATAGGGTGCTGCGGGGGGATTTTCAGGTTAAGGTTTAACCCAGCACACCCCTGCCTTTTCCCCAGTTCTTGGTACAACCCAGATGTGGCAATCTCCCTTGCTCAAGTCATACGTCACTTCCCCTAACTCTCCTTTCATGCTTTGCCATCATTGGACAGTAACCCTAACCCCAACCCCTTCCGGTTTCTGTGTGCATAAAAGATCTCTCCACGTGGGAGAGGGTGTCTTGGAATCCGTCACGAGGTGAATAAAACATCTATGTTCAACCCCCCGGGCTGCTGTTCCATCTGTCCCTGCGCCTGTGCATCGATAACTGGGACCCGCAGAGCTCGTAAAGGGGGCATGTTGCTTTCCACTCCATGCCACATTTCCTGCTGCAGCCTGGGGCACAGAGGCTCCCCAGGATCTCGCAACAATAGGGCTGGAAGGAACTTCACGAGATCAAGTAGTCCAACTCTGCCCCAAGGCAAGATCAACATACTTCATCTGTTCCTCATAGGTGTTTTCCTAACTTCTTAAAAGCTTTCAAAGCTGAAGGTTCCACAATTTTAGGCAGCTCATACTAGTACTGAAACCATCCTTAATGCTGGAGAAAACAAGCAGTTTTCTGAGATTTAGGACTAAACATGATCTTGCTGCAATTTAAACCCTTCATTTCTTACTCTGCCACTATATACAGGAAGAAGAGATTATTCCCCTTGTTCTGATTGCAATGCATAATGTATTTATGATCTATTGTAATATTTTTCTGTTGTCTTCTCCATGTTAAATCTATGCAGTTCTTTCAGTTCTTTGTTTATTAGTCTTGATGGACTTCGATCCTCTTCATTGCTTTTTTCTCAGGCTTCTTTAGATGGTCCACATATAACTTGCAGTGTGGTTTTGAAAAGTGGGGACAGTACTGTAGTTATTAGTTGTTGCCAATGAACATCTGATTTCCCTCAAATTCCTCCTCATCTCTTTGTTTTCAGAGTTTAGAATATCTCAATCATTAGTAAATTCTTTTTCGTATAGTGGTCATATGGGTGTGTTCAATAAAACAAGAGACTGTGAAACCTTCTTTTGAAAATAGTCATATCTCAAGAACAGTAAAACAGAGGGATTGTTCCTTAGTTTTTCAAAATCAAGTAAATAATGTTAAACTTGAGACAGCAAAATATCTTCATCTCCCTCTTCAGCTCAAGGACATGGATAGGAGCTCTTATGTTTAGCTTTTTATGCACGGGAGAGTGTTTTGCAAAGTCTGATCACCAATGTACCTGCTTTCATGGGAGAAAAATCCATTTAGGAAAAAATATTTCACAAAATGCACCCTCATCTAGAGTCAGTTACTTCTTTCCATTCAAAACTGTTAAACACCAAGATTTTGTATGACCCAAAAGAATGATTTCTAAAGCTCATGTAATTTCATTCCTCATTAGTGCACTTCATACTTCAGATGTTGTGTGACTTCTTTTTACCATGACAAATATGAAAAAATAGGAAAAAGAGGAAAGATCCAGAGTGTTCAACTTTATTATTTAGATCAAATTGAGCATTTTTTTTTCTTTAGCTGAAAAGGCAAAGAGAATTTTTCATTTAGCTTTTATGCTAAGATGCACAGAAAAAAAAAAATCATAGAGGTACTACTCCTGTAAATTCTGAATGTTGTCTACTGCCAGTAAAATGCTGATTATAGCATAATTTTTATTTTCTAAACAAGTTTAAATTCCAGTTTTATTAAGTCCTGTTTTAAGTTTAAATCCTCATATACCTTTCAGTGCCTCATCCATGAAGAAATACGTCCCATAAGCACATATTTCAATGCTTGAGGTAGTAACAAGTAACTGATACATGCTGTGAGCAGTAAATCTGCTCTCAGAAGTATTTGGAAATGGTTGAAAGTGTCACTAATAGGCAGGTGGCAGGTTTTGTACAAAGACCTTGCTTGACTTGAATTTCAGAGTAGTTTGAACTTGTGATATAGTTTTTTATCTCTCATGGTTGAAGTTTTTTCTGCTTTGGAAAGGGCAGCTGATATGCACGGCTGAAGAAAGCTGCTGCCTGACACTGACACGGAGACATTCAGAACCCGACAGTCATCTCTTGTGAAATTACAACACTGAAACATTTAAAGCCTTCTGAAGATGGTTTTAAAAGAAAAATGTGTTGTTCATTTTTGTCTTGAATGTGTAATGAATCTGTAGAGAATTTGTAAGATTATCTGTCTTCAGTTCAGTTCAAATGAATATGTGAGATAACTTTCTCCAGGATTTTAGCTAGAGAGATGTCAGCCATGCCAGTCACAAGCACAGTAGGTAACTTGGTGCTATAGTCAGGTTTGCTGGCTAAAATCCTATTTTAGTGTTTATAAATTCAGTAAGCTGCGGTGTGCATGTCCTGGGCCTTGCCATTTATCACTGAGAGCAGCACAAACTTGTTTAGAAGAAAGTAGCATTGTTTGCTGTGTAACTGCTGGCCTCCCCAATAAGATGATTCCCTTTAGTTTCAGATGACAGCGAGCTGCACACCAGTGGTACCCTGAAAGCATCAGAAAAATCAACCATGGAGCAATTAGTGGAAAGAGCCTGCTTCAGGGACTACCAGCGCTTGGGGCTGGGGACCATCAACACTAATTCTTCTCGCTCCAAAACAGAGTACTTGAGAATAACTGCACTGAACAGGATGTATTCCCTTTGCAGGAGGTGAGTTTGTCAGTTCACTGAAGTAGCTGAAACTAGAGACACATGTATGTATATCTGCAGTAATGTATTTGCATTTAGAATCTCTTCTGTTCGTAAATAAAAAAGCAAGCTTCAGAAGCAGTTATAAATAACTATTTTCTTCAAATTAAAAAGTATGTGTTACAGTGGACTTCATGAAAGTATTTACTTTAAAAGTTTGTCATGTGCTGAAAGTCACATGCTGTGTTTTAGCACATCAGTGTTACTAAGTCCTTTTTTTTTTTGTTGTGAAAGCTGATGTAGTTTGCTGACACTGCCCACAAAAATGCCTTTTAATACAAAAGCCTATCTGCATGAGTCATATCAGAAGACATTTGCATTCTCTAGAGCCAGTTTAGGCTGGTCATTGCTTTCATTATGGACAATGGAATTGCCAGGAAGAAGGGCACAGAAGGAAAATACTAGATCCTTTCTTGTTTTCTAACTTGTCTAGAGTACTCGTTTTGTTTAGTCACCATGGAGTGCAATGCAGATGAAGGCATGAAATCTGTCCATTTTTCATTATGCTTTGAACATTATGCAGGCAACCCTTTCCTCCCCTAAAACCATGAGTTTTTAATATTCTCTAGGCTTTTTTTAAACATATATTTACTATCTGAAATAATTACAAATCTTAGGATATAAATATTTGCCTACTGCTATATTACTGTGGTTGCTGTGTAGACCACAGCAAAATACCATGGACATTTATTTTGTCTGAGGGCAGTTGAATAAATGTCCAAGAATTGAATTTGCAGAAATAGTGTATACTGTAGAGGGAATAAAAGTTATTTAGTAAGCAGCAGCTGTTTCTTGTTCCTTATCTTAGTTTCTTCTTACTCATGAAATTGGCACTTAAGCTGATTTTTGATTTTTTTTTGGAGGTGATAGAAAATCATGTTTCGTATTGCTTGAATCCTTCTTTAACTAACATCACTAAAACTACCATCTTACTGTGTTTTCTATCTTTAAAGGTATTATATCAGTGAATTTTCTAATCTCTTAGTGCATTGCAGTGTTTTAACAGAACACAAAAATGCGGTGTCAAGCACTCTATTCCAAAGACTCCAACTGTAAAATTTAAATATATTTTTCCGTAAACGAAAGACTATTGTTTTCATTGTGATACTTTAGGCAATCTAACATTCTTTCCTTTCAGTTCTCATATTTCATATACAATTGTCAAAATGGAACTACTGCATCATTTGTGTACCTCAAAATTCTGTTTTCTGTCATGCTTAAAAATATGGCTTCATTATAGTGATAGATAAGAGATGTACTAAGAAGAAAAATACTAGCAAATAAAATGTAACCTTAAATGGAAAGTGATTAGTAATGTTAGTCTTAAAATTTTTTCATCATTCAATTTCTATTTAAAATGCAGTTTGCTTAAATTAATGTATCTGCTAGGCTTGGACTAAAAATTACTTTAAAAATAAAAGCAATTCTAACAGTTAAGGTGTATATCATTAAGATGTGTTTTTATCTTGTAATTTCAGGAATTTGTTTTTTCATTGCTGAGCATTTTGAAAGCAATTTTAATTGTTCAATTTTATTTTTTTTTCCCTTTGCTGTCAATGCAGCTATCCTGGGCTGCTGGTGGTCCCTCAGTCTGTCCAGGACAGCAGCCTGCAGAGAGTGGCTCGCTGCTACCGCCACAACCGCCTGCCCGTTGTCTGCTGGAAGAACACTAAAAACAGCACTCTGCTCCTCAGGTCCGGGGGCTTCCATGGAAAAAGTGTGGTGGGCCTCTTCAAATCCCAAAACACACATCCCACGGGTGAGTTGATGCAGCCAGGCTCTCTGTAGAAGGAATCTCACGTGGAAATGCTGATTTTGCCAGAGGAAAATCAGTGATTCAATTGAATCAGAAGTCTCAGGGTCTAAGTGGTTATCTGATATTATTAGTTACTGTGTGTCAAAATCCTGAATGGTATGAAAGCAGTTCAAAAAATGTGAATGAATAATTTGGACAGAGATTGGACCAACACAAGATGTAGCAGAATAGTTAGTTTTTCAGAAGAGTATCATATTAGGGTAACATTAATTTTGGAAATAACATTTGTTGACTTCTATCATTCACAGGCAGTGTTTAGGATACTTCTGACTGCCTGATTTTCATCTCATGCTAATAGCTTTTTCAGAGTTAACTTCATGCCAAGAATGAGTCAGTATTTTCTTTAATCAAAGTGATAGCTGTTTAGAAATTATTCCAGAATTAGGCCATAATTTTTCTTTTTGGAGGAAAAGGAAATGTGAGGTCGCATGGGAGTACCAGAAACTCATTGAGGAATCAAAGAGATTCTTATGTCCTGTTTATGTTTGCATTTCTCCCCAGTAATGGCTAAAATGCAACGAAAAGTTTTGACTCTATTCAAGTGTGTTCTATAGAATTTTTCAAAACTTATAAGAAGCATACTCTACACTTATGTCCAAGTGCCATAAAAGTAATTTGAAGATTATGATTTAAATATTTTTTACATAGTCCTCCATAATTTTTCCTTCACAGAATACCTTTATGAAAACCATGTTTTTCTTACTTTTAAGAGCAATTTTATCAGACATATTGAGGTTTTGTGTGTATCAAATGCACCTTGAAAATCTCGTTATTTCAAAGATATTAGAAAAAGGTTTTTAATGTTAGACAGTGTCTGGACTGACTATTAAGCCTAATTTGTGAATCACTAATTATCTGCTGAATATTCGTTGCTATAACACTGATTGAATGTATCTCTTCAGTGTTTTGTGGGAACATTCTTTAGTTGGAGTGATGAGCAATGAAGGCAATGAACTGAAATTGATATAATGTGTTTTTGTTGAAAGGATTAATAAAATGAATCAGTGAAGTACCACCAATAGTTGACACAGCAGCTGCCAAAGCTAATGGCTACACCAGTTTTTCCACATCCTTATGGTGTGAATCCCAGGCATGGCAATTCAAATGTTAGTCTTCAACTGATTTAATACTGGTTGTCCTGGCTGAAATATAGATGAGGCATCTTTAACCTGGTACAAATAGAGAATAAATTGAAAAAAGACTTCTTTTGAGACTATTGCAGGAATAGTCTCAAAATCATGTGAAGATAAACACTTTGTTTTCTGTAGTAGTTTTCTGATGGTTTCTTTTCTTAATTTTATATAAAGGCTGTATATAGCCTTTTATATTGCCATATGTCCACCAGAATATTATGGAGTAGATAAACAGATTGACACTAACTGTGTCTGACAGATACTTGCTTCTGGAGTTACTGCTCCTTTTAAAGTGTGAAGAAAATGGAGACTTGCCTCGGGAAGGAAAATGGAGAATATTTCTAGGGTGTTTATCTTACTCTTAATGAAGTTGAAGCTTGTTGAAACAAAACTGGTCAACAAAGGTAGTTGTACACAGCTGCCTCAGCAGGAGTTGTGTGCAGTGAAGGAAAGGCTATAATGAAAAAGGCATTGTGAAGCAAACTAAGAGAACAAAGATACTCTGAAGTTAAATTCAAGTTGACAAGTCCATTCTTTCCTAAATAGGAGTAGTTTTTTATTGGTCAGTTCTGGATTGATACAGAGAAACAAGGAGGGCCTGCTGGAACTTAGTGAACATTTTTGTGATTTCCTGTTACGTGGTGTATTACGCAAGTTTTCAGAGCATAGTTGGAGGTCAATGTGTTGTATAAGAAGCACAGAACATATTTTTAGAGAAATTATGCACAGTACTTAATTTCTGTGTGGAACCAGACTGCATGTGCAACAGAATTGTATTTTCCAACGTCTGTCCAAAAAAAAAACTATTAACAGATGTTCAGATATGAAATGGAGAGTATATAGGTCTTTTAAAATGTTCCTTTGAAACCTGCAAGTTGGTTTCTGAATTACTTTGACCTCTCTGGGAATTTTGTTGCAGAGCACTGTAGTTCTAAATATGACATTCTACACCTAAATTAGCATTTATTGGTCAGCTACCCTATGGAAAGAACATTTATGTTTCTTGGATGTAGTAACACTGTCCAAGAGAACAGTTATCTTGGTTCAGGCTGAATTATTGATTGTATTAGCACTTGTAAGATAAAGATGGCGCAACCTGTGACCAGGCATATAAAGCACATATTAGCATTGCAGGACTAAGCAATGCATTTCTTTCCTGAGATAGAACCAAAATTAAATGGGATAAAATTGCTACTGGGATCTCCATTCCCCATCTTTTGTTTAAATCCATGTTGCTGTGGTGACCTTCACATGTGACACAGCACTTGAAAGGTGGTGATTTCATGGAAATCCCAGTTCACCTGTGCTGGCAGGGGCAATGCTTTGAGTCACCTCTGTATGCTGCTGTGATGGGATGAGTTGTGGTAAGGATGAAGGGGCAAATTTTCCATCTCTAAACCATCACAAGGACATTTTTGCCCTCAGTCTTTAATTCTGGTATCTGCTTGGTTCAATGACACACTTTGATGCAAGTCAAGCTGTTTTGTAAAACACAGACAGTATTCTTCACAAAATAAACCTTTGTAAGTGCAAGTGGTATGGACATTATCCTTTCATTTAGACAGCTCATTTTGTTTAATTTAACTAAATTGTTAAGACCTAAATTGACTTTTTGTAGTATTATTTCAAGGGCTAGGGGACCCAGAGATCATTCCAGTAGATTTCAGGATGTGTAAATCCTGCTTAGGAGTAGAAGAAAAAATAATGTTCCTGCTCAGGCTTTTTCCACTTGGTCAGAAAGAAACAGCGTGATGTATCCTGCAGGAAACATCATCACTTCCTAATTGTACTTTCAATTCAGATACTAACTTCTATCTTGAAATTTCTTTTGCCACCTCCAGCTAATTAACTCACTGTCTATTAGTCTCCAGCATAGAATCTGATTGGATCATCATTGGAGAACACTATTTACAAATTACTGTTGTGTTTTGTCAAAATGTGCTCAATCAAATTCTTTGTCTCTTATTCCAAATGTTGGCTCTTGTGAGCAAGATACCAAGTCCTGGTTTAAGCAGCTATGAAACTTTTGCCCTATAGTAAGTCCAAAGATGGCTGCAATAAACTGGAATTCCAAAAATTTTGTTTGGTATTTGAAAAAAAAATAAACTGGCTCATTGATACTGAACACTATTTTGTAATCATGTTATGGCCTAGAACCTGAGCTTCATCTCCTTTCCTTAGGTCCTTGCACTTGGGTGAAGAACCTGGGTCATTGCACACAGTGGGTGAAGTTTATGGTTGGGATCCCACAATGGTTGGAATTATTTGTTTTTATTATTTTTGAGGGTTCTGTGTTTTGTTAATGGTTTCTTAACTTTTTTAATGGGCACTGTATCCCAAGGAACCTCCAAGTACAGGTAAGTAACCTTCCTTTTCTGGAATGAGGAGGAGCTGATTGAGTATGGTTTTAACTTATTTTCTTAAGGAAACAGTTCTGTCTGTTCTCTGCACATTTTGCTGGCAAGTAGCACAAACTTAGAAATGTTGCTTTTCATGTGGAAAATGAAGGGAAAGCTGCATGATCTTCACTCAGTTTGTGCTGGTGACATAATGGCTAGTGATGAATGTTTTAAGTAATGACCATGAGGTAAAAGTTTCAAAAGTTGAGCTTTGTGTGGAATGCAAGAGAACCTTGCTGGATCCTGCTGTGCAGGCAGGTGATGAACAGCTTGTCATCAAAGGAGAGGCTTTTTAAACCTTTCACAGACAAACTAGGACATATTCAATGCTCTGCTTTACACAGTAAACCTTTAATTCTGTGTATTTACCAATATATTTTTCTGTTTTAATGTGTTCCATTCTTCTTGTGACTCTAGCTCCCACTTCTCTAGAATCTTCAAGCAGTATAGAGCAGGAGAAATACCTTCAAGCCTTGCTGAATGTGATATCCGTCCACTGCAAAAGGAATGGCAGTAATACCCTCACTGTCAGCCCAACCATTGCCCTGTCTCCAGGTAAAATTGCTTTGGACAGTGCTTTTCTCTGGCTTAGCTGGGTGATTTCTCTCTGATTTGCTGCTAGTTCAATGTTCCATATGAATTCTGTTGTTTCTTTATTGTTAGGCTTTCCAGGTAGCCTGTTCACTCTTAGTTTCAGTGAATATGTTTCTCTATGTAAAGGAGGCTTATAATATTCCCTGAAATATTTTCAATATTAATCTGGCAGTAAAGTCTTTTATAACTAATTAAGTATAAACTGCATATTGAATAAAAGACTACCAGATTTAAAAGGATGCAAAATCTGCTCTATTATTTATAATGAGGCAAAATCTGCTCTGTTTTGTATAATGAGGAAGTATGAGGTTGCAAGATCAGAACAGATGACACAGTTTAGCTGCAGCAGCAGTGGAAGGCATAGAGGCCTCTTTATGCTTTACATGCTCATAATGGGTTTCTACTAATGTAATTTCCAAGTAGAGCTCTTATTGCAGTGAAAACTCTTTCAAAAGACACTATTTGAGTTATGCCTAGGTGGAGCCATGAAGAAATTAATCCATGTTTTATTTCAGTTATTTTATGATGAAACCTGGTGAGGGGTAGGTGAGGGTAACCCCAATGTGTCAGGAAGGACTATGTGACTTGAAATTGTGTCTGTCTTGTCTTACTCAGTTGTAATTGGCCTAATACTGCCAAACAGTGGCTTTTCTTGTAAAGTAACACCATCCCAAAGTGTGTGTGCTTTGCTTCATTTATTGTAAAATATGTTGACTGCTTAGCTGTATCTAACACCTCCATACTGTTGCCAATGTACACATTTGTGTTAAAAACTAAATCTAAAGTACAAAATTGGCAAGAATTAGCTGTATTGGTTGAAAAAGGGCATTTTATCAGTCATATTAAGTATTAGTCTGGTTAACACTGTAGCTTTTTTAATCTTCTATTCTTTTTTTGGCTGACTTTAGGCACTGAAACGAGGGCTTCAAGAATGTCCACTGTGTTTAAGCAGGTAGTGCCAGGACATTTGGATGTAAATCTATCCAATAGCTTTGCTCGAGGAGGTTAGTAAGACTAGCTCAAAGTCTATTATTTGAAGTAATAAATGATGAAAACTGTTAGTGAAATAAAAATAATTATACTCTTTATTGATTCGTTGCTCTGTGAAACAACAAAACAGAAATTAGATTGGCCTCAGTCCACAATATTATCTAATTTCTGTTCAAATCCTTTACTTACCATTGAAATAAAGTTGGTTTCATGTTGGAATTAGTGAAAAATTAAGCACTCAGATAGGGATTATGTTTCTAAATAATTTGGGATTCATCCATATGTTTAATTTGTCTATGTATGGCCTGAAAATGCATATTTTTATGTAAGACTTTTATAGACTTTGGAATCTCCAATTACAAATCATTCCAATATGTGTCTGAAGCTTTGCTGATGCTTCATAATATTACAAGTAATCTGTGAATAATTTTACTCTAAGTAGTTGGGAGTTATGTGGCCAGGTGTAGTAGGTAGGGAGATAAAGTTCATTTTTTGGAGGTAGTTATTCCCAGACACAGGGGCTCATCAGTGTCATTTCTACAAGAACATTTCTTTCTGTTAGGGGGATTCCATCTACTTCTGCACTTCTAGTCTGATGAAGTTATGATTTTTTTTATGTGCAACATGTGCATAAATTAGTGCACCAAATTTCTTAAATACAGGTTTGTTAAAATAGGGATGAATCTATTCTGTAAGAGAGCATTTTATGTTTGATTTATTACCTTTCAGCCATGAAGGCTCCTTTGACAGATATTTCTAAGCATATAAATGCTGGTTTTCTTCTCTTTTGATACTTTTAGCATCTGAAATTAGTTAGATTTACATTGACCTGCTGAGGTCCATTGCAACCTAAATCTTCTTGTGGGATACAAGACCTACAGCTCATATGAGGAAGGATAAAAATATTTTATAGAGAAAAACTTCCAGAAGAGGTGGGATGGGATTATGGAAATGAAGGAAGGAATAACAGAGAGGGGGGGAGAAAGGAAAATGCTCAGGGATGTATAGGGAAGTGATGTGAGAATTGTAGCAGCAGGGAGGAGAGGGAGGACAGGAGAGGACTTGGGATCACCAAAGACTGGGGCATTTTCATTAATCCTGGTAATTCTGTGCATTTTCATTAATCACAGTAAATGCATATTTCTTATCTAAGAGTTTTGTTTATGTTCTGTGCTCACTGTGTTGTTGCTGTGCTGCAGCTGGAGATGAATAAAGCTGGTGATGTGGGTGAGATAGCTGGGGCTGAAGGGAGCAGGAGGGAGTGGTGGCTGCAGCTGCTGGGTGAATGGTGCTGTGCCCAGCCTGGCTGAGCCCTGCAGCAGTGGCAGTGCTGCTGGCTGCCAGCAGAGGTTGGGTTCTGCTCCATCCCCTTGTGCAGCACAAAAGCACCAACAGCCCAGTGGTGCTGAGGGGCTGGGAAGGGGCTGCAGATAAGTCAGGGAAAGCTCTCTGGTTGCTGGGTGGAAGTTGTCTTTTGAAGATAAAGGGGTTACTGAAATAACTGCTGCTGGTTTCTAGGATTAGAGTTCGTGGTAAATGTGATAGGATGAGTTTGTTGCTACTCAAATAAGAAAAAAGGAGCCTGAAGGCAGCATGAGGTCACAGACATGTTGTTTTACTGGACATTGGAATCCCTTGGCTGAATTTCAGCAGTAATCAGGAGAAGGGCAGGGAAGTTAACCTGTGTCTTGCTGGATCTCTGCCACACCTGCCCTGTGTATCTGAAAGGTGTCTGCTCACAGTTCAGCAGGACACAGGAGGACTGTGCTGAAACATGAGAATGTTTGACAAGTACAGTGGGAGCCCTGGGGAAGGTGAGAAGTTGACAGGGGAAAAAGGAACAGAGAAAAGGAATATCTCTCTGGAGAGAAGTAAACATTAGGGTTTTTTAGATTAACTGTCACAATTCTTTTAAAAGAAATTCAAAAATACACAGAGTATATAAAAATCTCTAAAATTCTTCTCAAATCCATTATCACAAAGTTCCTCACTACTTTTTCTCAGCTAGATGTGTTTCAGAAGTGAAGCAGCAAGCAGCTATGGATTATACACTGTGCAAAATACAATAGCAGTGGTTTTGTGGTTTGGATTCTGGACCACTCTTTTCTTTCCTTGTGTTTATTATCACACATACCAAGGCTCAAAAGCCAGGTTCAGCTATGATACACCAGTAGGAAATTACATTTTCTGGTTTTTGTGCCAGACAATGCATTTATAATACATATAAATTTAAAATATAAGTTAGAATATATGTTCCAGTGTGTGAACAGTATTTCTAATTTTTTAAAACCATAATTGTTCTGAACACTCATCAGTTGTTCTGAATATTTGTGTCTGTGTCAAGTATGATTTTTTACTTTATCTGGAACATTGTCACGAAGCATCTGTCCAAAGCTCAGTCAAGTTGGTTTTGATCTGAAATATTTGGTCAAATACTTATGTTTCATAATATATTTTCATTCTTTGACCTTTTCTTGGTTGATACTCTTTGATGAGAATTGTAAGTTCACTCAAAAGCCATAGCTTTTCCTCTTCCTTCCTTTGTAAGTATGATGTGGTTCTGCAAAGCAGCACTTCTTACCTGGAATTGCTGTGTAATTTAGCAGAATAAGAAGTTTCCTCAGTATGTTTTGCCACTATTGGAGAAATACTAGGATATTTATAATTTAAAAATACAGACCCAGCTCAGAGAATTATTTCCAAAGCAGGAAACATTAACATTTTGAGTATGATTTAATAGAATATTTGTATTAAAAGGACTCAGTTATGTTGATGTGGGTTTTGAGCCAAAGATAAATGCAGTGATAAACACATAAGGCTCCCACAGAAAATGAATTTTGCAAGAGGAGAGAAGATCTCTTTCTGAGGTAGATATTACATGTTTTCTAAATTATCTACTTGTATACAGGCTTTTTAAAATGTTTGTAGGTGTATAGAACTAATATCTTGCATTCTGCTTTAATTTTGAGGTCCATCAAATTCTACACTTAATGTCCCTACACTAAACCAGCTTTTTATAACAGGCATTAATGTTGGGATTTTTAATTAAGCTAACTTTCAGCTGGATAGAAACTTTCAGTAAATTATCCAACAGAATGATTTAATCATTATGTTTCCTTTGGTATTACAATTATGGAAAAACACATGGTGGCTTTGCAACATGTCTGAAGCTCTTGCAATGACAATGGAAATTATTCCTTTTTGATAAATGGATACCTCCTTCCCATTTTATATTGGTTTTGTGGCTTGATTGATGTTTTGTCTTGTGATGCCTGAGATTCGTGCTGTCTGATAAATCATGTACTATAAAGAAATGCAATATATACTAGATCTTTGGAAATTAATAAGTAACCCTTTTCTTCTCTCCTGCAATGTGTTTCGCTGCAATGTGCATTCCATTCCTCCTCCTTCTGTCTTAACTGTTATCTGCCAGTGCTTGGGTACAGAGATAAGTGTTTCACTCATTCAAATTCCAAATCAGCAACTAAGGAAAGAGTCCACCAAGGTACTGTATTCTGTGTCCTGAAAGCCCATTCTTTTCTACCATCTTCTGCTACAATGTCTTAATTCATTCTAAAGTGATACTGACAGAAAGCCTTGTTTCTGCATTAACAAAATTTTGGGGGTTTTAGCTCAGTGTTGTGGATCTATGTTTTGGAGGTTTTTCACCCATTGTATGCACAGTGTCAGTGATGTAACACAGAGTGATATGTAGAAAATTTTCTGTGTGAAAATTTTGAACAGCTAAAAATCAGTTCTGGAAAAGAGTTTAGTATTCCTACTGCTTTAGTAAAATAGCTAAGAAACACTATTATCTAGTCAATTAATTTCCTTCCATAGTTATTATTAATGTTAATGAACAGGGGAAAATTGATTACTGTCAAATCAGAAAGTCATAATAATACAGTAACACATAAGATACTGCTAAAAAAAATAAAGTACTAGGCAAAAGTACAATAGAAACATAATTGTGCCTTTTAATCACTGCTGCCCATGCTGGCAAACATGTCCATCTGCATGTATTTGTAGCCAGTTTTGTTGCTTTTGATGTGCCACGAGTGCTGATGATGGGTGCATTTGTGAAATGCTCCAGAGTGTCACTGTGTATTTTTGTACTCTTCATCTTTGGGGACAGCAGTTTGTGTTGGAGCTTGCCTTTTTCATACCAAATGAATGAGAACTTCTTTCTCTTATTAAGTGTTTGCTGTGAGTTCTGCTTGCTAAAGTCTCTATTATTTCACGTGTAGTAGCTGAGACGTGGAATAAAAGTTTGTACTAAACACACTCCTTTACTACTTGAGTTGTTTTATAAAAGTGGCTGGCTGTGAAGTGGGAGCTTTTGAGAGGTGTTACTGCCCAGAACTCCTTGCCAGCCACTCTCAGTTGCTGCAGTTCATCTCCTCACATCTCAGACTAGCAGCCAGACAGGCAGACAAGCTAAGCTGTACAGACAAGTCCCTGTTGAGAGTTACCGTACAGAATTATTTTTTAATAGAAACACAATCCTGCTTCTAAAAAATAGAATAAAATTATTTTGCTGCTTGAGCTATCTCAGTGGAATTTACTGTTATCTGCATCTTTTTTCTTCTGTGCAAGAAATGTTAACTATGCACATTGTTGGATTTTCCTGAAGAGGGGTGGGTGTTGGTCCTATGGTATCTAAATTTCTAATACTATGAGGTATTTCTGGTACCTCTTTTGGATATCTTGCTTCACAGATTTATGGACAAGAGTCTCTCCTGATAATCTGATTTACTGCATATTGGGATAAAGAATTTCACACTGCCATTTGGACGCCAAATTTAGTGTACTTTAAGGGATTTGATTTTCAAGTGGTGCTATTCATACTCTGAGAATCCAATACCTTTCATATTGCCTCACATTGCACACACAAAAACAATCTCACAAAATCCTGCTTATTAATTGAGGTACAAGAAACAGGAAAATATTTTCTGCTTGTCTTTTCTTCTAGCACTAAACAGGCCTTGGCAATCTGATTTTTAAAATCAGATTAGAAATCGCTACTTTCTTATGTTAAAATCACCAAAACTTACTCAAGCAGGGTGAGATGAGAGCATGGCTGTGTGCTGTAGGAGCTTCCCCCCGGCAGTGCCAATGGGGCTGAGCAGCAAGGTGTACACTGTGCAGACTCAGAGTGCTGCTGGGCTGTTGCTGTGATGCCACTCAAGGATTGCTGCTTGCACATCTCACTGCACTTCGTGTTGTTGCCAGCTTTGGGATTTATGGACTTTCCTGATTTCTGTCCTTCTAGAAATTTCATTTCCATGCACTTCCATGGACGTTGCTAGTTGCAAATTGTGGTTTATTACTGTGTTACTGATATCACAGCAACTCTTTTCTCTACAGTAGGAAGCAGAGTTAGGTGAGTGTGAGGTTCAACAACAATGCAGTAGGATGGTTTTGACAATTTTTGTTACAAATCTATTTCTTTCCAATACATGCTGTTAGTTATGTCCTGTGAGGGATGCATGTGACACGTTTAAGCATATGTCTCAGTAATTATGGCCTCCAGTGCCTCACACAAAATGTTTTTTAAATATTCTTCATCCTTATGAAGGTGTATGGGCAAGTCTTCGTTCAAGCAACCGATTTATCAACGCTCAGACTCCATTCATTGATGTTGGTGCAAGGCTTGCAGGGAAGGATAACACCCCTCCCTACAGCAGCAGCTCCTTCCTGCAGAGTCAGCTGCTGAGAAGACAAGCAGCCCTCTATATATTTGGAGAAAAATCTCAGTTACGGGTAATGACAAGTTAATTTTTTTCATGTTTAATGTAGTTTTTATTTGGTTGAGTTTAATTATTCTCATGTTGTTACAAACAGTAAATGGTATTCAGGATAAGATGGAAATATGTTATGAAGGAAACAAAATGTTGTTAGCTGGGGAAGCAATTAAAAGAGAAGGAAACCTTCATTACTGTGGGCAGCACTGAACTCACATAAAGCCAAATGGATGAGAATAAGGCCAACCCAGAACTCCTGATTTGACTACATGGAGAGGACCATGATGTCTACAGTTTTGTACATATTATTGGATAGATTTTAATGTTTTAGATGCAATTAAAACAATATAAAAACAGCTATCCTCTAATTCTTAGTAGTTTTACTTGTTTTCTGAAAATATTTTAAGATTTTTTTTTTAATCTCTGCATTCAAAGATTAAGAAAACAGGTTTTTTTCTACTTTCTTATTCAAAAGATGAACATACATAAAATAGTAATGTATTTTTTGAAATACAAAAGGTGCAAAACCCATTATTGGTAGTAGGAAAGCACATCACTATTCATTTTTTCCTGAAATTATGTTCTGTCAGGAGGTGGAGGAGACATGCTGTACCAGAACAATGCATCAATTACATAGAATTAAATTACTACATTCCACTAATAATGACTGTTTCTATTTGTTTGATTTCTTAATGAATGATAAGTGAAGAGTTCAGTCCTGCATCCACAGCTGTGTAGCAGAAACTACTGCTTTATTCTGCTAAATCTCACATCACATACATTGATGAGGAAAACAGAAATATACAACATTTTAAAGAAATAGTGCTACTTTCCTCAGTTGCTTTTCCCATGCGTTATTACAACTTCCCATTGTTGAGTTATTGAATTTATTTTTGAACGATGCAAAATATAAAACAGAATTAAAACCAGGCTTTCACTTTCCTACATTTTCGATTGGCATTCTGTGAAGGAGCTTAATGAAGATTATTTGCAGGCCAAGTTTAATTCAATGAAAGCAATTTCTGAAGAAAACTCAAAAAGTTTGGCATGAGCATCTTCAGTGATGCTTCATACATGAGAATTGTTTTTCCTAATAATGTTCTCCATATTATCCTTTTCATCATAATCCATTGGGTTTTGGTGGGTTTTTTTTTTTTCAGCTAACTTGTTCTTTTAATTCAGTCCTCCTCTCTAATTGCTAATTGCAGTAAGTTAAATAAAACATGAGGAATTCTGCTAGGAAAACCATCCAGCTGCTGCTCTGTGCTGAACGAGGTATTTCAGCCAAACAACTCCCTCAATGCCCAGTGGTTGTTTGCATGACTCAGCTGGTTTGCAATTATGGGGCTTCTTTTTGGGTGTGGAGGTTACTTTTTTCTGCTTTATTGAACTCCCAAAATGTCCTGCACTCTTCATATGTCATCCATACAGATATTTTCATTTTTATTTGTTTATTGTTGATTAGCTTTAAAAATGTTAGAGGAAGTACACTATGTTGTGTATAAGGAACAGAACAGATTGTCACTGGACTTTGGTTTTTCACCACTATTACTGCTACAATAATTCTAATTATTATTGAAAATATGACTGCTGTGCAGTGCATTCTGCTGTTATTGTTACAGTTGGGTACTTTATTGTGGTACATTTTGCAAGGATTTTTATTATATTTTTTATTATCCTGGGCAGGTGTTTAAAGACACCGATTTTTCATGAGCAATTAATTACTTAGCAATAAAGCAGGCAAGACTTTGGGATTTAAGGAGACTGTCAATGAAAAATATGCTTCCCTTTTAAATTACATCTGCTATTGTCCTTTTCATACAGGGATTCAAACTTGATTTTGCTTTGAATTGTGAATTTGTTCCTGTTGAATTCAGTGACATCCGGCAGACAAAGGCGAGCTTTAAAAAGCTGATGAGAGCTTGTGTTCCCAGCACTATTCCTACTGACTCTGAGGCAACATTCCTCAAAGCCCTTGGGGAGTCAGAGTGGTTCCCACAGGTAATTTATCTGACAGGTACTTCTGATAATCTATATGCAGTACTGCTCACACGAAATAAATTCCAAGCTCTTGTGACAGAGGACTGTTCTTGTTCTAACCAGCTTCAAGTATGACATTGTAAGCACTTTGCATGCTATCTATTCTGGCATTACACAGGCATTACTATTATTTCAATACCATCATAATATTTACAAATATGGGAGGCATTTTGATAACAAAATTTATGTTTGATAACAAAATTTATGTTTTATAACATGGAACACACACACAAGGAGAGGTGACTGAGTTTTCTATCTATATAAATTCATGGTCTTGGTTTTAAATTATTTTTCTTATTTTAGCTATTTTTAAAATCAGAAAAAGAAAGTGTGGAACAATAAATGAGCTTTTTTGATTTTAAAACCAATATTTGACTCTTCTTATGTGTTCCCACCCTGGATTTTGATATGCACAAGTTAAAAAGCAAGCAAACATCTGTTGTGGCATATGGGAAAGAGCAGATTCTATGTATGTTACTCTCTTCTCTCTGAATCTGTACCTTTATTTCCCTATCTCATATTCCTTTACATAAATATTAACCAAACAAAGGCAAGACTGGAGCAAACTTTGCAAGATTCAAATTAAGGAGGATGTGGGAAAGCCAGCTCTTTGTAAATCTAAAACCACTTTAATTACAGTGAATGGTTTTTAACAGCTGCTTGTTATGTTTGGAAACCCCTGCAGAATATACTTTTCTCAAATACAATTAATCACAGAAAGCAGAATAGAATTATGCTGATTTCTTAAGGAGGAAATACTTGTGAGTAACATGCCAGTTATCACACATCAGGAAATGCACTCCTGGTTGAAATGTGCTGCAGGGAGGGGCTCAGCTTCTTCCCTGGGGTGAGAGCAGGAGCTGCTCATGGCTGGGGCTGGCCACCAAGGTTTCCAGGAAGGGGAGAAGCTGGGAAAGCATGAAAAAGACTTGACTTCCTCATCACGTGGACATTTTCCATCACAGAGTGGTTGAGCAAGTTCATAAGTGTAGATAAATTAATTGAATGTCATTTCATCATTGAATTAATGAAATAAACTTGTCCCCTGCAGCAGCCCAGGGATGGAGGGCAGATAACACTGCAGTTCTCTCTTTTGGCATGTTTCAGAGAATCATTCCTTGCTCTGAGTGCATCACTCTGCTGAGGACTAGGACATCATGTCACACACTAGCTTTGTTATATTTAAACCACATTTCTGTGGTTTAAATCATGTCATATCTGACTTATGTGATAAAGCTAATTTATGACTGATAAAGTTAATTTATGACTGATTTGGCACATTCTCTACTATTCCCATGAAAGAACATAGATCTGTCATCTCAGAAATGTTTTCATTGTATTATGCTTTCCTCTTCTGGGCAATAGAAGTTTAACATTACTGATTTTAACACTGTATGGACTACCTCTTTATAAGAATGTGAATGCATAGAAGAAAATTGAGCACTGCCCTGTCTTCTGAATACAAAATTTAAAAATAGTGGTTTGCATTTTTAACAATGAATCTGTAAAACCAGATTGCATATCAGTTTCCTCATTAAAGATGGGAAGAAACAGCCTTTCTTCTATTCTGCTGCCTAAGAAAGCATAGAAGAATAAACAGGCTTGGTTTTAAAAGTGGTTCTGTTTTCTGTCTTTTCTTATAAAAATTGCAGGAAAATTAGTCTGTTTGGGTTGGGTTTTTTTTCTAAATAATGGCTATGTGAATGCTCAGAGGAGTCAAGGTTTTTCTATCACAATTTCCATAGCAATATTCATCAGATTTTTAAGAGGAAGAAAGCATACTGCCATGAATAAGGATGAATTTTCTAGGTTTTAACTGTTGTTTGGTTGATCTTTCTTCCTCTTGTTTTCTTCAATTTAATTTTCTTCTCACTTTCCTGTGCCTTGTGTACTTTCTGAACTTACTTTTTTTCCTTGCACAAATGATCTTAGATGATTCTTACCATCTTTTGTTTGTTTTCCTGTACTGTTTTCTTCCTTCTTTCAGGCTTTCATCTTTCCCATTGCTTCTGTTGGTTGGATTATATTCAGTGCTGCACAAAGAACAGTTTCACTCTGCTGTAAAAAACGAAATTGTTTATGTATTACCTATTATGTTGTTTACCAAGAGTGCTGTCATAGTATACAAAAATGGTAAAATCATCATATAGATTTTTCTTTTTAATAATAATTATGTGAAGTCTCATAGTAAGATAAAATTGCCCAGATTCACCTGAACTTCTTTAACCTGCTTATTTTAGCATCACTGTGTAATGAATATTAAAGTACAAATCATTAAAGTGTCCTCTTTTCATATATTTTAGCCTGTCTGCCCAACTATCTAAACTGTTTCTCTGTTGTTGTTATTATTGTTCAATTCATTAATTTCCAACTTCCATGGGACTGAATATTAGCAATATTATCTTGTAAATATCTTGCATGGGTTCTCCCATCAAAGTACTTAGTGACTTTATGGAATCTTAACATTTCACAGGAAATTATTTTAGTGTTAAGCCCAGGATGGAATTTTTCTCCAGTAAATCTGTCAACTGTGTTGTTCCCATTCTCCTTTTTATGACAGCTAGTTTATTACAGTACTCATTGGCTTTAATACTTTAAGTTCCTATCTGCAAAACTTCCCTGAGTTTTATTTTAGATGGAAATCCTTAGACCTTCACATTTAATTGTTGCCTAATCAGTTGCATCAATGTATTTCTCTGTGCTATATGTGGATCCAGGAATGCATTTTTAAATATGAAAATATTCTATTTATTGATATTATCTAAAGATTGATCTAGAGTGTGTTACTCATTCATAATATTTTATAGCTTCACAGGATAATGCAATTGGGTGTGATCATCTCTGAACTCCTGGAAAATGGTTCTTCTGTTATGGTTTGTTTGGAAGATGGCTGGGATATTACTGCTCAAGTAAGCTGCTATAAAAACCTTGAAATAGTTAAATATTAAGAAAAAACACCAGGCAATACTTTTTTACACAAGTGACAGATAATTTGCTATGACATGAATAAATTGGTGTTGTGGCAGCAGAGAAGAAACCAGAATGCATGAATCCTTGCATTCATTTGCAATTTATTTTATGACATGGTTCCTTAAAATGAATTCATTCCAAAGGTGCTGATGATCTTGACTGTTCTAAGGCTTAGATATAAGATCTGCATTCCTGCACCTGACCATGTGTAAGAATGAAAGCTAGAAGTTACCACAACTGTTCATTTATCATTTTAAACACAGGAGAAATTTATTCTCTTCCATTCAAGTTCCATAAGTAATGTTAGGAGACCACACAGGGGGAAAACTGAATTTGTGCCAAAGTGCCTGTAACACCTGCTGCAAGGACAGATCACCTCAAACTATAAATTATGTGAATCAAGATCTGCTGCCTGATTTAATAGATGCATTGTGTCCATGCTGCTGCTTCATAATTCAGAAGAGAAACACAGATATCCATAATTCTAGTAAACAAACCTTCGTGTGCAGCCAGCATCATAATACCAGGTAAACAAGCACACAGAAGAATGTGACCCTAATTATTGGAATCATTGCCAGACAATGAAGAGTAGAGAGGGGAGATACCTAGCTGGAAGTGCAAGAAGGCTGTGCTGCATTTTAAAATCTCCTGAGATGCTGTGTATAAAAACAGACTGCAGTTGGCTGCAACAAAAGCTCTAAAGTCACCCTCAAGACCAATGCTTTAATGCTTTTTTTTTGCTGAGGTAGTAGATACTATCTTTTAAATGTTTATTATAAAAGGGATTTTATTTCAAACATAATTTAAATGTAGTAAACATTGTAATCACCTCCCAAGTCTGTAGCTGCTTAGGTTTTAATTCTACAGATACCATAAAGTCTCAATGTAATTGAAGCTTTTTCATGTGGAATATTATTTGGTTTGTTTCATAAAAGTGCTAAATGTGTGTGATGAAATACTCGTCATTGAGTTTGTACAAAAGCTTTTGCTTTCTTGAACAATGAACAGATTACTGCATGCTTACATTCATTTGCTAAAGGTTTCTCCTAACTCCTGTCACTGGTGACACAGAATATCCTGTCCTGTGCTCTAGGTGGTGTCTCTGGTGCAGTTACTCAGTGACCCCTTCTACAGGACCCTGGAAGGCTTCCGAATGCTGGTGGAGAAGGAATGGCTCTCTTTTGGCCACAAATTCAGCCAGCGCAGTAATCTGACCCTCAACTGCCAGGGTAGTGGATTTGCTCCTGTTTTCTTACAGTTCTTAGACTGTGTGCATCAGGTAAGCCAATCTCTAAATTCCATTTACAAGAAGGTTTCATGAAGAAATGTGTGTATTCCAGTATTCCAAATGTTATAGATACAGGTTTGGGAGAAGATTAGTAACAGCATTCCCTAGGTTTTATTAAAGTGGATGGATTTCACCCCAAGAACACCTGGAATGGTTGTCTAGAGGGCAGATAACACTAGAGTTACTCTTTTTTGGCATACCTAGAAGAGACTGACCCAAAACAGACTCAGAGGGATGGTTGGTGGTACTGCTGTATTAAGGTTGTTTATGTGGAGGTTTCAATTAGAAGGTTTTTAAGCTATGACTGGCTTTTAGAGTCCTTTATTCAGAAAGAAAAAGGGACTGATTTCTAGTACCTTGACTAGACAGTTTTCAATTCCTTGTGCCTGATGGTGAGCCTTGAAGAGGCCTTGTACAGCACCAGTTCTGGAAACAATGGCAGCTATAAACCAGGGGTTCTGAGATGTTCTGATTTTTACGTCTAGTATGTGTTTGGAAGAAGATGGACACCAACAGTTTTGTTGTGTAGGAGGAAATTAGGTTAAGAAGATTATACTCATTTTGGGTTAATTCTGAAGTCTGTCCTTTTCTTCATCTCAAACCACTAAGTGTAAATTATTTACAGAGATTCTGTGTATGCAAACATAAGAGGGGCTCTTGCATAGTTCCTCTTGTACATTTGTCCTTCTTTTCCCACTTCTCTGATTTTTCTCCCTGAAAAATCTGAAGGTTTCCTTGACATTATTAACCTGTGTTAAAATGCATGGATGACTGTGTCACAGAAAATTAACTGTTAAGGCACCAGCCTTTTTACTGGGAACACACATTCAGAGTGAATACTTGTATGAAAGAGGAATCTGTGAGTAGTCTTACTCTGCTACCTGAAGAAAACTCCACAGATTAAATAATTTGCTAAACCAATGGAAAGCAATCTATGTGAGATTGATAATGAATGAGCTTAGAAGAAGAGGAGAAAAACATGTTATGGAAAATATCCCCAGCTTTGTTTGTGTCCCAGTGGTAAACACAAACAGCTATCATTATTGCTGTCTCAGGAATTAATAAATCATATTATTGGAATTTGCATTGATTGCTACAGCACTGCCCTTAGGAAAACCTTAGAAATATTTGTCACATCTTCTGTTTCATCCATTTCCCAGTGGTTATAGTCATAAGGTTGTTTTTTATGTGAAATTGGGAGATTTCTCTAAAGAGAATCAGTACTGCGTTTTTTGTTCAAATAAGTGGATCTGCCCAAATATCACACTTTTTCTTACAATAGGCTTAGGGTTATTGCTCCTTTTCTGCAGTAGAAAAAGACCCATATTCTTGGTTGCAGTGGCTACAGCAGGACAAAATTGCCATGTGCTCTAATACCGAAACCCATCTGCCTGGTGGTTCATTCAGTTCTGTAAATTAATAATTTGTCTTGGTCATGGTGCTGTGTTCTCTCTGCTGTCAGGTGTCTTCTCTAAGCTTAAATTGGCTGATTGCATAACATCATCCATTAGCAGAATGGAGTAAACCTACCTCTGATTTTAAGCAGTAGTGTAAATTTGGAGTGAATCCTTCCAGCATCTCCCCTTACCATTTTTTGATGCTGGTCTGGTGCATGTGTACTATATTTTTTTGGGAAGAATTTGAACTTGCACCAATGATTTGTCACTTAGCTTAAAACTATTGGGGTCATCAATGTAAAGTGGAGTCATCCACTCAAGTGGACTAAATCTAGTCCAGGTAAAACCACAGATGTGTAGTATGGCTGCAGGGACCTCAGCAGCAGCTGCTTCAGTCTGTTTGTCTACTCTGGGTTCCTTCTGATTTCTTGCTAATGTAGACATAGCCTACATCCTGTTTCTGCCCCTGGAAGCACTTTGCTTCAGTTTTGCTGTAATAAATCTTAGAAAGTTGTCAGTACGAGGAAATTATCCTCACATGCCCATGCAGTATTTCCTTCTCAAGTGATTCAGAGATGACACAGGTTTTGGAAAAAAATGGGTTATCCAGAAGAAACTAAAAATTAAATTCAAGGATTTGGGTTTATTGTCATGAAATAGAATGGACCATGTTTTCTTCATGGTTTTTCTTTAAGTTATGTTTAACAAAATCTGCAGTTCTAAGGACATGGAATAGTGGATTATAGTCATCCCACCTTTAAAAGTTAGAATGAAATGCAAAGTGGGATAAATCCCTGCTGTTGACAACTGTCAGGTACAGTTTTGCCTCAGGCTGCACACTTGTGAATGTGTCAAGGAAATACAGGAACATCACCTTCATAATTCACCTCAGGGAGCAGCTTTAGTGCCTGCCACTTGTTGGAATCCAAAATGCAAAGAACTCTCAGAACTTTGGGCCTGGAAGCCAAAGCTTAGAATTAAACACAGGATTTGATCTGAGACCTTGGAAAAGGCTTCCAAACTCAGATGTTAGAAGCAAGAATGTGGATTTATAATTTAAAACAGAGACATGAGAGTTTAAGATATAGAAAATATAGTAGTTATAGAGGTAAACAAGGAGTTTAGAATGCAGTACTGTAGGTTTGTGTGTTATAACATGATTGGCTAAGAAAGCTTATGCTGGAGAATGGGTCTGTAAGACGAAATATTTAGGGATTGGGTCAAAAACATAAATGTCCTTCTGGCAGTGTTTTATTGGTCAATAACTTGTTAAAAGCTCTTGTAACTAAGAGTCTTGGCACCTTCTGAACCATGCTGTGATGATGTGAGCCAAATTCACCCTTCCTGCCTGTGTAGAAGATAAAAAAAATAAACCTCATCATCAAAAACCACTCAGAGGTCCCATCTCGAATTCTTCCAAAATTCCCCCCAAGTGAATGATCACAGTCACTCAGCAGGCATCTGAGTCCATCTTATGACATACACAGGTTATTAGCAGATAGATTTTCCAGAGAGAAGAGCATTTTCTGTTTGTGAGTTGGAGCTGTGTGCACATGCCCTGGGTGCGGCTGTGCCAGCAGGACCGGTACCTCTGCTCCCTGTCAGGAGCTGTCCCCTGCTGCTCTGGTGGAGAGAGCACCTTCCAGTCTCTTAGCTCAGGGCTTCTTGGTAGCCTGCCTGCTTTTCCCAGCCAAAATGTTGGGGAAAATTTGGTAGAAAACACCATTAGAAGCAGTTCAGCTTGTCCATCTGAAGGAGACAGTAACTTCTTATGCATAAAGGTAAGGCTTTGAAGGGTGAAGGGGTTATCATTATTTTACCCAGTGTTATCTTCTTCCAAGACAGGGCATGGGAAGCACAATCAGTCTAATATTGATGATACAGGCTTGTCTGTAAGCTAAATGACCTACAGTCCCATGGAGAATGCAATTCTGCGTAACTTTTCTAGAACTAGAGTTAGATTATTCTTCTAACTCATGGTAACTCTTCTAACTCATACTATTGACTTACCAAATTCTAACAGCGTGGTTGTAATTTCTAGGGAAATTGATTTTGAAGTCAAATTATTGGTTGAAATTTCATATGAATTTACCATTAAAAATAAGTTTTCTCAACATCTGTACTTGAAAATTTTGTGTGAAGTTTCATTGGTTTCTGTGCAAATTGTTACACAACTACAGAATCCAATTCGATTGCAACTTGATCCTGAAGTGTAATATATTATGATCAGTTTTTAAAAATTACCCATTAACTTAAAGCAAACATTTGGTCCTTTCAAAGTATTTTTAACCTTTAGAATCGATATACTTGGTGCAGTAAGAAAATTACCACAGAGCCAGTAAATGCATTAAATATCAGGGGTTAAACTAAAGATACAGAGAAAACAAATGAAGCAGTGATTCCTAAATTAGAACTGCATCATCTTGTAAAAAGTCATTGTTTATGCCAATATCTCCAGGTGTCAGCTGAATTATTAATGCAAAATCAGTCTTTCACAATAGCAGCATCTGGCAGATACTTTCCCTGCTTCTAAGGAGACGGAGTTTATGCAAGTGATGTCAGTGAGGAAGCTTTTCTTATTTTTCTTCTGAATCCGTTTGGTAATTTATTAACTATAATTAAAACAGGATGATTTTCTAGAGCTGACATCTTCTAAGGCCAGTGAGGAGCTCTGTCACAGCACCCTGTGTAAGTGGAGGTGAGTGCTGCTCCCAAGGGAGATGTGCTCAGTTATTCCAGGGTTTGCAGGAGAAGCCTCGTAGCCGTTATCAGCACAGGACCTTTGGAGTGCTCTATTCCTCATTCCTACTAAGTAAAATTTGATTTTAAAAACCAAGATGTATTAGAAAACTAAGGAAAGCTCATAGATCTATAAGATTATTAAATACATTTAGGAGTTACTTCAGTGGGAACATGGTAAATTTACGAAGAACTCAAAAATGCTGAGTTTCTCTAATCATAATATTAGAAACATGTACAGGTTTAATCAGGTTTTAAATGTTCATGTATTATGGAGATTAAGACAACAATAATTACTACATTGTTTACCTCTATCAGAGAAATGTTTTAAAGATGTTTTCTCTTTAAAAGTAAATTATATTATAATAACTTATAGTTACTACAATATTTCTGCATCCAGAAATCTCAGGAACGGAATCACCCACAACATTTAGAGCCATGACAGAATTTTATCAGCAGCCTGTTCTTGTAACTCTTACATGTATTAAAATAATTGTTGGACCATGAGTAGAAGTTAAGACCCAAGATATATTTCATGTCAAATAGCAGAATGTTGCCTTTCCTTCTTACAGCATATTAAAAAAACCTTCTCCTAACACAAGGAGAAAATATGTACTAAAGAAGATATGGAAAAAAAACTATTCTCTAATATAAATAGAGCTAAATATTTAATTTGTCTATAAAATTGAAGTCTTGAATTTATTATAGAAAAAAAATTGCTTATTCTTACATCTTTTATTCTTACAAATCAGTGCAGGAATGTAGTATTTGTATCAGGGGGAAAATGGGGATTAAATAAGAGTGGGTATATAGAATTGACATGTCTTAAAGTATTTGACCATTTAAAATGCCCAGCCCCAAGGTAATATTGAGATATAACAACAACAAATTCCCTGACTGAAACGCTGTGTGGATGTTTATAGGTCCTTTCAAGGGATTTTCCTGTCACTGTTGTATGTTCAGTAGAAAAACTCTCCTTGCTAAACACTTTTCCCCCCTTTATTTAGCTGGTCTGTGCAGAAATATAAAGGTCAGGAGCTTCAAGTAATCTTAGTAACAGTTCCCATCAGTACTGAACAAACCCCATGGAGTAACTGACAGCCTAAGAGAGAAACTGATAAGAGATTAGAGAGAAAATATGGAACAGAAAACTGAGTGGTGGGAATGCAAAAGACAAGGCAGGGGTAGATTGCAGAACTAAAGGTATGTTACAGGTTTGATGTGGAGTTAAACAAAGCACAGGGGGACTTATTTCAAATGTGAAATTCAATCAGCAGTATCTTTTTCAATTGCAAGCTGTACTTATTTCCACTGCAATTAGGAATTTTCAGTTAATTGCCATGTTTATTCTGAAAATAAAATCAGAATGAGTCATAAACTTACTTGAAGAGTAAATTTTAAATTAACACATGAAACTTCTCCAAGCTCTATCTCATCAAGATTTTTAGAATCTTTCATTTTATATGGATATCAAGTATAAATATCAGTAACTAATGCTAATTTTTTGCCATGAATATTAAACTTCATGCTTAAAATCTTGCACCAGGATCTTTATGATAATGTTAAGGAGAAGCTGCTGTGAAGAACCAGCTATTTCACAGTGCTGTACTCTGATAATCTTGTATAGTTTTCTTAAATAAAGATCAGCTCCTGACTCGTGTTGGAGACATTCACTGAATCAGACAGACCCACAGCCTAATGAGGGTAACAATTTAAGGAATGACATGGTTTTTACTGTTTTAAAAGAATAATGGCAAGACACCACCTCATTGTGGGGTTTTTTTCATACTATAATTAATTTTTAGTCATATTTTGAAAAGGAAGAAATATGTGTAGACTAGTAAGTACTTGAGAAATTGGCTGTTTCAGAAGTGGTAGATGGAATCTCATTTGCAGCATTGTCTCTGTACTTGTCTGCCTTGTGGGGTTCTGAGCAGTAGCCAGAAATCCAATGTGAAACCTTTCAGTTAAAGTTTGAATTCCAGCCACATGCAGGAGTAGCATCTTTACCTGTGAGGTTCTGTGGTGACTCAAGAATTATCATAGAAGATTTATATCCAGTTGGATTTCCTGGAAGAATCATGGAATCATTTGTACAGAGTATGATACTGTCTATTACACAGTTCACTCTGTCTGCTCTGAAATGTTTTTGCAGCATAGACAACACATGAATTTATTTAGCCAAAAGATATTCTAGGACAAAATGTAAGAAGTATTTTTGTGACACTTGCAATTTGTTTTCAGCATTCATGTGGGAATTGTTTTGCTGTCATTTCACTTCATTATTTCTTACATATCTATTTGTATTATCCTCAATATCCACTTTTTATTTTAATTTTATTTTTTAGATTCATAACCAATACCCGACAGAGTTTGAGTTCAATCAATATTATCTGAAGTTTCTGGCTTTTCATCACATATCAAATCGATTTAAAACATTCCTTCTGGATTCAGATTATGAGAGACTAGAACATGGTATGTGTGATCTTTGTGTGTTGCGTACTGCTTTTGTAGTTGTTGATATTTTTCTCCTCAATATTTGGTCTACAAAAATTTGCCTGGGGTAAGATGCTCCAGTAGCTGCGTGGTGACCACATAAGGAATTTCCATGTCATGAAATTACATTTCAGGTGTAGAAGGGAAAATGGAGGTGAAGAACATGTTGTATTTTCTGCATCAGTGATTCCTGAGCCATGCCTCTGATGGCCCTAAGAGAAAGTAGGAGAAATTAGTGCCATGCCTCAGGGTTTTTAGCAATTTTTCGAGGTAGCTCCATTTTCCCTACTCAATACCTTCTTTTAACAGAAGCAAAGTCTTTGTGAGACCATCAAAGAGTGCATAAAGTTTCAAGAAAGAAAAGCCTTTCCATTGATTACCTCCTACTTCTTCTTGCATTATCTTCAGTGTTCCTCCTTTTATATTTTCTGTTTTACTCCATCTGTCATGTGCAACCTGACTGGTTCCAAGGCCTTAGCTGCCCTCAGAGCCATCTTACTGAGGCTACATAACCCCACCTGAGGCTGTTCTTGGGACTTGTCCACTGAAACATGCTCCAAATTTCTCTGCTTTGTGGGCTGCTTCTCATAGCATATGATCAATTGTAATGCTTTCTTAAAAACTGTTGTAGCTGTGGGGCAGATTAGACTTGAGCAACCATTTTGTTAAAAAAAAAGTTAATATCTATTATTTATCTTCCTTATTTATTTCCTCTTGTAGTGGCATTTGATAGTAGAGTTTGTTATACCTTCAATCTGGGAAATTCCTTTAGGCTGTGCTTTAGCATTTGTTGAGCATTATCACAAAGCCATCTTTTTGCTGCTCTTCTTTTCCCCAGGGACATTGTTTGAAGATAAAGGAGATAAACATGCCAAGAAAGGAATTTGTATTTGGGAATGTATTGAAAAGATGCACAAAAGGAGCCCTATTTTCTTCAATTACCTCTATGCCCCTGCTGAAATCGAGGTATGGTTTTTCTTAAAATACAGGTGGTTTGTGATTCTGAGTGAGTCCTTGAGTACATTTTGATATCTTAATTGTTCTGAACTGAGTTAAGTATTTGGTGGACAAAATTGACCCTACCTGATTGATTGGAGCAGTATCTGAAAAGTCATGGAAATGTAATTCAAAGGGCCAAATTCTGGAACATGTATTCATGCATCCTGGTGAACTAAATGAGGTTCCCTGTTTGATTTCATTAAATTATATGAATTATTATTGAAATTGTCTTTAAAGAGGAACTGAGTTTAGAGTCATAATGGGATATATTTCATAACAATCTGATTGAATCACATTGTCTACATCTCTGTCTTATATGACAATGTCTGTCCCCTAGACTGGGCTGTGTCTTGAATAATTCTAGAAAATTCACAGTACACTCACCGTTGTAGAATTCAATTTAGAATTGGTATTGTGTTGTAAATCTTAAATTCAAAGGCTTCCTTCATGTCATTATAATAACACTTTGTTTCAAATAGGCACTGAAGCCAAATGTAAATATGTCCAGCCTCAAAAAGTGGGATTATTATGTAGAAGAGATTTTGGCTACAGGTCCTTCCTATGATTGGACCATGGTACCTGCAAAATGCAATGTTTCAGAAGAAAATGACCAAGCAGATGGTTCAGTCTCTCAGACTAAGAGGAAAATAGTGTGGCCATGTTATGATGATGTAAAAAAAATGCAGCCTGATGCCATCACCAGCCTTTTAAATGTGAGTACTTGTGTTGCACAGAACAGTGAGTTCTCTTACACTCATGAAATTCATATTTACTTTTTATTGAAGTTACTGCCTCACAGATGTACTGTTATTAAAAGGATCATGATAGATGTCAAAACAGGTCTTTAGTAAGACTGACTGGTTGATCTGGAGATGTGGTGGTGGTTCTGGGAATCAATCAGACTTCCTGCAAAGCTGATGTTGTTCTGAATGCACACTTCCCTTGGAGCGTGCTTTGATTGTAGTCAGCAGCTACTCATGGATTCATTTTTTCACTGGCTGTTTTAAAGAATAAATAAGATTTTAGGTTGCCTTTTGTAGGAAATGCAGGAGCAGCTATTTTCATTTGGGCAAATGGTGAATCTTGCTTTCTTGACTTCTTTCTCCTCATTTTAAAGTAGATGTGTGGTAAAATAACAACCCAGATTCTTGGACAGATCAGAAAATAGAATCTGGCACTCACTGATTTTAACAATTGGGAAGCAGATACACAAACATAAACTGAACATCTTGGCCCACGTTTCTCAAAAAAGCTTGCCCTGACTGCTCTTAGTTTATTCATGTTTAATAGAAGCAAACTGATAAATATAGATTCTTCAAAATATTTTGGTACTTGAAATAGATGCTTGATTTTGGCTTTTTCTTGTTTGGGCTCACTTGGGCTGCTTAGGTTTTGTCCTTCATTAGAAGATGAAAAATGATCCCATTATCACCATTGTTGTAGTTATTTAGAGTGATTTAATATCTGTCTTCTCTTAAAGATGAAGATGCTTGTTGATTATAATTAATTAACAGCCTAACATTTGGTTATCATCATAATTGATAGTGCAGGAAAATTACAAAGGCACTCTTCACTTCCATTCTTTTGAGCCACTTGCATGTCCAGATTACACATCCCTGTGTGCAATGTTTTATTTTGAAAACTCTTTGCAAATTAAATTAAAGCTGGGGTTATGGAGCCCACTATTGCAATGCTTGGAAAATTAGGATATGCTCCTGGCCCCCAGTTCTCCTGAATCAAAGATGATTTTTAGCAAGTCTTAATGCAGGAAGCTTCTGAATGGCTGTGAGTCCTTGAAGATTTTGATAGAGAGTTAGCTTTATTCTGGCACATTGCTCGAATTCCTTTTGGTCTGCTCCTTCCAGTCCTGATTGATCAAACACAGGAACAATGCCCGGTACAAAAAATAATAAAGAGAATCTCATGTAAAACCCCCCCTTGACTCAAAATAAGACAGTCAGAACTTCTCAGAGCTTCTAACTTCCCAGAGGCAAAGGAAGAGCAGCCTCTCAGCAGGGGACATTTTGGGGATTGTTCAGCAAAGCTCAGAGAGTTTTGTATCAGGTAACCAGAGGCCAGGAGCACATCAGGAACACAACAATGTTCTCCTGCATTTGTTCCCGGGGTAGATGCCAGACTATCCATGTCCACAACTGTGAGAAACTGCTATGTAACAGGGAAATTAGCCATATTATAGGCTAAAGATATGTGGGTCAGGTTTTATAGAGTTTAAATGTTATTTGTGAATTAGATTATAGTAATAAAAGATAGCAATAGAGAGAACATTTGGAAAACTTTGGAGAGGTTGTATAAAGGTTACAAAAATATTCTTCTAAGTTTAAAAAGCAAAGTGAACGTTCTTTTAAAACAAGTTGTTAATTTAGGGCTATTGCTGATATAGGAGAAAGACCTCCTTTAATCATAAATCCACTGAGAATGTGTCGGTATCCAAAAAATGTTTCAACTGAGACCATATTTAGCATCGTAAATTACTGGGGAAGATTGAGTCTTGCTTAGTTTATAATGATAAGCCCAAATTTGTTTGTTCTAAAGATATTTTTCAATTGAAAACTAGATAGTGCACTTCAGGGTGTAAAGCTGAAACAGAGAAGTTATTGAGTGCCTTAATTCAGAATTTTCAGGGTAGAATGTGATGCTCTTCTTTTAAGAGTGGATCAGATCCTGGTATTTGTAAGAATTGTGAGAAATGAACCTGTGTGCATTCACAGACATACTGTGGGTGCAAAGGAGGAAATCAGCCTCCAGAGTTCTGGAGCTGCTGCAGATGTAACTCTTGTCTCTACCATTCAAATATTCCAAAGCAGCTTATTTAGCAGATCTTCTGGAAGGCACAGTAATGCTAATTGCTGGTTATTAATTGCAGGAAATGGATCTTCTCATAATTGAATTTGTTATAACCTTTCTTTTTATATATATATTTCTGCTCCTGTAAGGCTGGAAAACAGCAGATCAACCAGAGAGGTCAATTTAAAGATTTTTTTTCTTTCAGGGAAATGCATCTACTCAGAATCCATTCCACACATGGAAAGGGAAAAAAAAAATCTGCTGCTTTCCGTAAAATTTAAAACTGAAGAGGCAAGAGTAAATCTTAGTGATTTATTGCCATGTATGTTTTTTTATATGGGGTCTATTAAAGGAGAATTTAGTCCTAACTTTTCAAGTTATATACAGGAGATTGTTGAAAGTTTTTTGTGAAAGTTTTTCATTTTAAGTTCTGGAAGCACTACTCACTATGGAGCCAAAAAAGAAGGAATGTGACCCAGTTGCTAAGATACAAGTTTCAGTTACTTCCAGATTCTGCAGAGAAGGACTCATACTCAGAAGTCAAGACTAGGGCAGAAAGAGAATGATCAGATTAAACAGATTAACTTATAGCAATGAAGAGCTTATATCCTTTTGCAGCAATTTGGAAAGGATTTTACTTTAGAAAGTGTCTGGTAAATTGATGCAGTTTTATGCCTCCAGAAGTGTTTTCCATTCAGCACTTCCAAGGAAAAACAAGTAGTCTAGAGAAGGCTTTAGTCTGGTTTGTGTTCATCATTCCTTATTTTTTTATCTACCTGAAGATACTCCAAACAAAAGTATCATGGTTTTATTTCTTAGCAGAAGGAGAGCATATGTGACTTTCAGGTACCTTCAGTATTTAAAGCTTCTCGCTTGATTCTTGCTGTTAAGCCATATTTCTTATATTTAGTTTCACTTTGGAGTTTTATAATTTATCTTCAGCAAGGAAAAGTCTGTAGAAATATTTTGTTCCTGTTACATTGTCAAATGCTGGCTTTTTATTTTCACCTAAGAGTTCAGAAGTTAATTTCCTTATCACAATGTTTTCTTACTTTAAAAGTATAACAATTTTCTGTCTTTCAATAAATAGCAATTTCCTGAAAAAATCTTCAATCAAAAGAGCAATAGGGATTGGACAATATTATGAATCTACTTTAATTATTAAGTATGGTAGAAGTAAGTAGAGACTTACTTTTCTCTACTTGGAAAATAAATGTCTTAGGTGTTTAATTGGCTTCTATATAGCACGAGAAGCCTATGTCCTGTGGCAATTTTTTATTCCATCATTAATTCTTAATTGAATTTGCAAAATTGAGGTTTTAATTTTACTTAATTAATAAGATGATTTTCTTAACAATATAGTTGTAGAAAGTAAAAATGGAGAAAGGGAGCATGGCAAGGAATATGGACCACACTTCAAAGTCTTGACAAATGTATCAATGAGTGTTCACAAGTAAACATAAACTCATAAAATTGCCTCTTTTTACTTAACTTTGCACTGTCTTATTAACAGGAAATAACCCTAACTGGAGGTTATCAACATAGGTCATATTCCCAAGTTCCACAACAAGAACATGTTGTTACAGTTTGGCATCCAGATTGAATAAATCTTTCTGTTTCGTTTCCTTCTTTTATTACAGCTTTGTATCACATTTTATAAACCAGGGTAAATGTTAATATTGGCAGTGTACAATGTTGGTGTCACAGCACAGAATTTGTTCTTTGTAAATATTTTCATAAAATACAGCCTGTCCTTATCAGTTTTGTGTTTCTGTTATGGCAGTGGGTGTTGAATTTTGTGTGTTCAGGAGAACTGGGGGAGAATTGAAAGCCTGGTGGCTCCTGGGACATGCAGGAAGAACAAAATGTGGCTGATGCTGTCCTTGGGTGTCTTTGACTCCTGATTCTGATGGCTCTCAGTTTATAGCTCGTGTGACAGAGGGGTTTGAACTCAACTGGGTGAAAACGTTGACTAGAGAGTGGTTGTATAAAGATGATTGCCAGGGAGTGATCAGTTAGAAATGTTTCTTCTTAAGGAAATCCTTGTTACTCGTTTCAGGAAATTGAGAGGTTGGAAAGTAAATTAAATCAGAGCCCAGAGAGATGGCAGCTTTTGTGGGAAAGGGTGAAAATGAATCTAAAGGATGACACCAGACAAGACAATGTAAGTAGAAAAGAGCTTGTCCAATAGAATATTCCATTCCTGCTACATAGGCTGCCTGAGGCACTGAAAAAACCACTGCACTTCTTGGAGTAAAATACTGCTTTTGAAAATCGGAATATGTTGTTCAACCCATGATATTGGCTTTTTATTTCTTCGTGTTCAAAAATGTATTTTTACTTGTGCTGTTTATCTAGTTGATTTTCCAAAGTAGTTTAAGGCATACAGATAAAATGAGCAATTTACTAATGCACAAATGTATGATTTTATACATTTAAAAGATTCTTGAAGTACTAAAAAAACCTCAATTCCTGAAAGTAGCCAAAAGGATATCACAGATTCTCAGAGATACGTAAGACATTTCCATGGCTAAATGGATTTATAATTTTTAAGTAGAGATAAGAAATATTCATGCTTCTGTTTCCAATTCCTGTCTGTGGTAACAAGAAGAGCTGACAGTATAGATACTTTCTAAGTCAAAGGCTGCCTCTTTGCTCTCTGTGTGCACCAGGAATAATGCTAGATACTGCTTTTTGGGAGCTTGGCCTCTGAACTCTGCACACTGAGTTACCAGTTCAAGACTGTATCTGTAGAGTGTTGTCATTTAGATTAGGACCAAACACAGGATCCCTCTTGTTCCAGGTGATTGAGATTCTACTGAAATGACATGGATCTACAAAGTAGCTCTTGGAAGCCATAGTTTTTCCTTTCCCCCCTTCCTTCCCTTTGAAATCAGGGAAATTTATTGTATCCAAATGTCTGTTCAGTTTTAGATGCTTCTGAGAAAACACTGTTCAGTATTATGTCACTGGAATATATGAAGCTTTTCTGAAATACTGATTTCTCACACCTTGTGAACCTTTCTGCCTAAGAAATGCGGGGAATTGCCATCCCTCTGGCTTCTTCTCTCAGGCAGCACTGACTTGTATTAGGAAGATTTTTTTTTTTGGCCTCACAGTAGTTCCCAACTTACATGCTGTACCATTATTTATTACATGTATTTATTATCAGTACAGCACTGAGACCATCTCACAATGCAAGACACATTGCATTACCTTTTTTCTTCTATTTCCCTCTTTTTCAGCTCCGGAGACATCCTTCTGGCTCCTCAGGGATGATGTCACCTAATCTGCATTCCTATCAAAAGAGGTCTTTGTTGGAAATACCTGACAGTGGGCTGGGTGAGGAGCAGAGTTCAAGCATCTCTCCCTCTAATGGAGTAGACAGAAGAACAACCACGCTGTACAATCATTTCACATCAAAGAATGATGAAAATAGGTAAACTGAATCATCAGAAAGTAGTTAGTAATAATAATTAGATAGTATATCTGAATATCACTGAATTATCAGACAGTATTTAGTAATGTTTTATTAGAGTGGTAAAAGTCTCTGCCTTAGGAAGCAATGAAACTTCCATGTACACAGAACGTTTTGGGGCTACCTAATTCCTTCTTTTTGGATTTGGTTACATTTAGTTGTCTCAATGGGTGGGCCTCTATCTCCTACCAGCATCCTTCACCCTTCCCTTTCATTAGATGCACAAGCAAACTGTAGCTGTACATTTAATGCATCCAAAGTACTAAAAGGGTGTTTTATCTGTGTGTCACAATTACCAATAGCTAAACTATCGGTTTAAATCTTGCTAGTTCTCCTGCAGGAAAATAAGTGTTTCATATGTATGTAGTAAGTGTTTAATATGTATCATTTTGGGGCTTTTATTTCTCAGCAGTATCCATATTATGGGATCACATGCCACTCTGTTTTCTGTCCCTCTCAGATCTTTTGAAGGTACTCTGTACAAAAGAGGAGCTTTGCTAAAAGGTTGGAAACCTCGCTGGTTTGTGCTGGATGTGACAAAACACCAGGTAGAACCTTTTTAGATAATGGACTTTTTTTATTATTTTGTTGCTCCTTTTTTATTGACTGGGTTTGTATAGATTGGTCTTACAAAGAATATTAGTAATGATGATTTTCAGTTGTGATGTGCGCTACGTCATTCACGACCTATCACTGTTTCTCATGTGTATCTTGTAGCTGATACAGAATTCTGAGTGGACAGAGGGGTTTTAGTATTTTGCCTTTTATTTTTTAGAAAGAAACATATAGGAGTATTTTATAAAAATATATAGGAGTATTTTAGATTAGTCAGAGTCATGTAAATTTAGTAGCAAAATTGTTCATAAGCGTTCTATCTAATCATTGTACAAAAAGGAGCACCAAAAATAGACATCAGTTGGTCTAAACTTTTTATCCAATTTACAGTGTATGCCAGAATTCTGCAGTAGAAATTTATGGTCTTGTTACTTCAAATAATGTTGGGTCATCAGGCAGTAAAATATTCTGAGCCAAATACTCCACAAAGTGGTGGTTATAACTTCTCAGACTCATGTATGCTTTTGTTTAAAAAATTTTAATTTATTGTAGTCCATACACTTTAAAATATGTAATATAGATAAAGACAGGCATCTCTTGAAATGCTAATTGAGTACTTCAAGATCAGAGTGGTAAATACCAACAAATGTGCTGTTTATAATTATTCTTCCTAATATATCCTATATATCTTATATATAGGAGAGAAGGTTCATTGTGCAGGAGAAAAAGATACTTATACATTTTTTTGTGTAACCAAATAAACTTCTGAGTATGATAGATGCAGGAGTAATACAGGTCAATCCTAGGTGGAATTCTGTTGTTTGACTTTTGCTGTGAAAGTTTCTGTTGCTATTTTGCATTGGCCTATGGGAATTTGTTGGGGTTTTGTTGTAGGGACTATTTTTGGAACTTGTTTGCATGTTGGAACTCAGTTTTCAGAGTGATTAATATCCATATCAAAGTATCTTTGCAAGGAGGAAAAAAAAAACCACAGACTTTGTTCAACCTCTATGTGCAGTATAGGAAAATGTGAGCTTTCTGTGTGGTTTATAATTACCTAAAATTACACTTAAATTTCTGCTGATCACTTTAAATTCTTGAAATACAGAGAATAAATGTTCTGTCAATGCCTCAGTGAAGTAAAGCTTTTGTGTTAGTTTTATGTAATGACCAGTGAAGAAATGGTTCTGTGTTCCTGCCTCATATGCCCCCTGCCCAGAGCAATCCATGACTATTTGCTTCTCTGCTCTGGAGTTCTGGGGGCAAAATACTCTTCTCTCAGCTCCTAGTAATCTTTGTGCCTCCCACTCTTAGCAGTCAAGGCCCCCAGGCTGTATCCAGGAAAAGGGAATTGATCTGATAGGTCCATCTGAAAGCATGTCTGGGTTTTCTTTTCTCTCGTTTTCCAGCTGCGATACTACGACTCTGGGGAGGATACGAGCTGTAAGGGACACATAGACCTTGCAGAAGTGGAAACTGTGATTCCTGCTTCTCCAACCATTGGAGCTCCAAAACATGCCAGTGAAAAGGCATTTTTTGATGTAAGTGTATCTGGTCTTTACTTGATCTTTATGTGAAACTGCCTTCCCGTGGTGTGTTTAAGCTCCTGCTTCCAGTTCTGCTGGAAGGTGTGAGCTAGGAAAGACCTGTTGTGCCATCTCAAGACAAAAAAATTTTATATATCTGGCATCACTCTCAACAGCAATAGTTCAAAAATGTTACATTCAGACCCAATTGAGTATTGCAGTTTAAAGTCTGCAGGTTTTCTTTTCCATGTGCTGATACCTTTGTGTTTCCTTTGCAGCTGAAGACAAATAAACGTGTGTATAACTTTTGTGCCCAAGATGCACAGAGTGCTCAACAATGGATGGACAGGATCCAGAGCTGCATTTCAGATGCATAGAAAAGAGAAAAATGTTCCATGATAAAGTCCCATTTAAAGCACCTCATCCTGGAAGAAACTGAGTCCTGGAATGTTACTGACACACAACCCACCTTCCTTACATTTCAGCCATAAAAGTTTATAATAAGTTCTTTTCTGTTTAATAATTATGACCACTGTAACTGCTATTTTTTTTCTGCAGGGAGGACTTGAAAAAATAATAATCCATTTATCCTGAGTTTCCTCTCTCTTCAGTACAATTCCTAGCTAGAAAAGTGGGCTGTATTTGCACTAGCATCTGATCCCGGTTTTCTCATTTCAGAGCTATTCTGTTAGGAAGCCTGTCCAAAGGAAAGTGTAGAAATTTTCCCTTCAACAAGAAGTGTGTTTTTCCACTTTATTTCCCCTGTATTTAGATTTTTAAGCAGAATGTTCCTATTTCCAAGCTAGTCACAAATAAGAGGGAACATGTCTGCAATTCCTAAAAACAGATCAATAAATGAAGCTTGTGAGTCCAGTGACATACACACCAGGTTGCCAATGTTTAAAGACAGTCAATATTTTTAAAGACCAAAAAAGTGAAATTGCCTGATGCCAGACTTTCAAGTGTCTTCTCAGTGTGTAGGTCATTCTCTAATCTCGTGCTCTGCTGAGTGCTTCTGCAATGTTGTTATGGAATTTCAAAACCTAGGGATTACCTGAAGACCATAGATAGCACTTTTATTTTAGATTCTGTTTGCAATTCCAGTGGGATAAACGAAAGAAAACTGGATGACACTAGCCTGGAGCAATGGAAAACAGCAAACTAGGAATTCAGTAGATGAAGAATCTCTTGTGTGTGAGTTGTATGTGTTAATTTATATGCTGTTCTGCTCACTGTAAAATAAAAAATAACAAACATGATAATGCACTAAACAATGAAGCAAGCACTTGCACTGAAATCTTTACAATGCAGACATTTTGCAGGACAGAGGTAAGTTATTTGTAGCAGAACAAAACAAAACTAGCTAGTTAACAGCATTTACAGATATTAGATATGTACATAATGAAGTTTGAGGTGTCGTGATCTGATACTTTTTAAACATTTTTTTGCACATTAATTGGAAGACTGTTTATAGATTTTTACTTTTGATGAACTTGTGTTTGTTCTGCTTAAAACCTTGGCAAAACATTTTTAATACCCCCAAATTAGTTGAAATTTTACAGTCTACAAATAATGAGGACTTTGAGTAGAATATGTAGGTAATTAAGCCATTGTTTTTACTTTAAAATGTTAATATGTTAAATAGCACACTAATATTACAAAAGGTCTGTATATATGATTCACTATTTTCTCATTTTTCCAGACATTCTGCTTGTAATTTAATGTCAGCCTAACCAAACTGACTATACTTAGAAGGTTTTTCAGTTATTAAACTTTGTGGGTTTTTTATAACTAATGTATTTTGTCAGAAAGGAACATAGATTTCTCACCACACACAATAGGAAATGCAGCTGTTTTTAATGCATTTGCAATTTCAAAACAAAAATATGAAGGATTTTTCTAGCATTTTTCAATTGACAAATTTCCACCTGTGACAATGGTGTTTGCACATTTGTATTTTTTTTGTATATGAAGTACTTTTATATGTACTTTGTAAAATACTGATCCTGTTCTTAGGTTATATGAAGATATACATACCACTGCTTATTTTGTAACTGGTCAGTTTTAACGCTTGTATGTTATGTGATATATGTATGCTAACCATCTTGTAATAAATACACTCCTTAAGGAAAAGTAAAAACTTTCCTTTTACTGTAGAAGAGAAGAAAAGCAAGACCCACCTGTTGGAATATTCCACAAGGGCACAAGACAAATCCTTATTTAGTCTGTATTAAGAATAGTGAGTGTATTCAAAACTACGTGGTCTTTTGTATACTTGTAAATATTCTTACCTAAAAGTTGCACTTGGGCATCCCTAACTCAAACACTTGTCAACAGTAACACTAAAGAAATCAGAATTTAGAGCAAAATTATCATTCTAACAAGTCTCAATGTATAGCCTTTACCAAAAGGCTAAATACATGTCATGTTCATACTCAAGTCATTGAATAATGACGTTAAATATATTTTTAAAAAAAAAGATTCTGTGTTGTATCGCCAATGTAAGTCAACTGCATACTTTCACCCTGAAACGTATCTCACTCATATCACCTGTGCAAAAATGATCTAGTTCCTAAAAAAGAAACTATTAAAAAAAAAAAGGCAAGATCTTACTTGAGACTGTGCATGTAGATGGAATTCCTGAGTGTGGTGTGGGACAGCAGAGTCCAAACGGAAAGGGAACGTGTGACGGAGGCGGGGGACCGTGGCAGTTCTGGGATGCTGTGGTGCTTAGAGGATGTGGTTTGCATATTGAGCTTGGCATGGATGCTAATGTTGCCTTAAATGTTGATCTCAGTTTTTAGTGTCTGTATTGATGGAAAATGGACTTGAGCAACTTAACTTAAAAATACCCAAATAAAAGCTGAAATGAGAGATGTGTTATTTGTGGTGTCTGTGTAAGGAATGTACAAGGGAACAGCAGAAAAAGGCTCTCGGTGTGAGGACACAAAGTTTGCAGCGTCCCTGGAGGTGTCTCCTCTGCAAAATGAAGATTTCAACTGAGACTTGGAGAAAATGTGGACAAGTCAGCATAGCATAAGCTACAGGGTTTGCCACTGCATTTGAGTTGTATCAGCGGCAGCAGAGAATTAGGAACTGAGAATTTGTTTGGGAAGAATGCTGTGTACAAAGGGATTCAACCTCATATTTGAAAATTTTCTAGAAAAATCCACCCAGGAGTTGGGGATGAGCAGACGTGCTCCCTCTGCAGTGTCACATCACTATTCCCACTCTGTGTATCAGAACATTCCTAGTGCAGAAAAGAGAATTACAACATTACAGGTCTTACAGAAGGGGAGAGGATTGTTTGTCCTTCCCTGTGTTCAGTAACAAAACATCCACAGCGTAGGTGAAGGAATGAAGCGAGTTTAGGCTTTGAAGAGTTGTTACTGGAGTATTTTATCAGTGATTTCTCTTTCCTATCCAGCAAGTGTTTTTTATAAAAACCCTTTCTTTTGATGGAGCCTTAGAATTGCTACACTGAAAAATAAAATACTTAGCATGCCACACGTGTGGGTCACTGGTTATGTAATGGTACACAAACAGCTAACAGACCCAAGAACAAATGTTCGAAATTTTGTGTCACATCCCACACACATTATTTGTATCTGATATTTTGTGAATTTCAGACATAACAAAAATGCAGTGATCTTGTCCAAATACTGTCATTTTGCCTTTTCATCCTGTAATATTCTTGGAGAATATCGAAGTGGCTGCACCACATTTCTCATTTTTCATATTTGTGATCATCCAAATATTTTGTCTGTTCATGATTATCCTGTGGTTGCTTTGGAGAGTCAGAAAACTGGAATTAATCTACCCATCTACCAGTGCTGAAGTTCATGCTGAGTATCACTGTTGCACCTACTTTCTGGGGTTTGTCTGTATTTGATCAGTCTCTTCCCCAGTTTTGGCTACTGTGCAAGCCAAAGGCAGTGGCAGCATCCACATTCTCATTTAGGAAATTTTCATCTTTAAGTTTTTCCACACCCAGTTTTTCATTAACTGACTGTCAATAAGGATGCTGCAAGTTCAGTATTGTTTTCTCTCTTCACTTACCAGTCAACATCCTGTGGGAAATTACATTTTTTTGTCTAGTTTCAGCTTGCATTGTATAGTTCAAGATTCCTCCTTCCTCTTCAAATTTTGCTTAGAAGTCAGATTCTGCCCATTTAGAATAGGAAATGTTGCTTAATTTTGGCATGTTCTCAGTTTTTCCATTGTCTACTCTTTGGTGAAGATGTGTTTGAGTGTCTTTTAGGAGATTCACAGAGAGATGATACTTTTATCTGTAAAACAGGCAGTAGTAGGAGATGTAAATAGTTAGGCTAAAAGCACCATAGTGCTATCCTGGAAGGAGATGCAAAGGTAGCAGTTCTTTCAGGTATTAAATAGTGCTCCTTCTTGCCCCTTTACTCACCTAGAAAAACCTGAGGCATAGTCTTAATTTATTTTATTTATTGATGCCTTGTTTATCAGTGTATATTGAGCAAATATCAATGAATACTTTGTTGTCTAATGAATTTGTCTCACTGTTCAACTCAAAATTCTCAGAATTCAAGCCTGTCACCAAACAGGAACGCCAAAACTTTGTAGTGTCCATCTGAATTCTATTAATTGTCCAACATTTAAACAAGGGTGCAACATCCGTGTTCACATCAAGACCTCCAGTAAGTTCGAATTGATAATATCATAAAATTGTGTGTAATTATGAGAGAAGCTCACTATAGTGAGCAACAGTGCAGGTAGAACATTCTCAAGTTTAATTAATTGCTTGCACAGGCTTTGCTTATGTTGCATTGCTTTTGTGCCATCACAATAGTTAAAACTTAATTTTACTTCTGCTGTGCTCGCATTATCCCTCACATTAAATATTTTGGTGCAGTAGTTGAAGCAAGTACTTGCACTAAGTTTTCAATCAAAAATACTTTGACTCTTTTGTATAAAGCATTCAGGTCTTTGTAGTATTTCATGCAGTCAAATGATTTGGAATTGAAACTTTAAACAAAATACTGTGGAAGAGTTGGTACTGGAATTGCCATTGATTTTTGATGAAGTTGGGCAGCCTGTTTCTCCGGGATGCCGGTAACATCCTTTTTATATTCTTCTTTAATTTTCAAAGAGCTCTCATTTTCAGTGCTTCCTGAATTAGGGTAAATCATGTATTTGCTTCAAAAAAATTAAGTTGAAAAATCTCTTCTATTTTTGTACTTAAAACAACTAGTTTTCTTCATCTTTAAAACTGTTTTCTGACCAAAAAACAGTCAAAATTTTAGTCAAAAATAACTTGGTTTCTTCCACTTTAGGCCCCTGACTGAAAGGAAAGCTTGCAGAAAATCTTTATCTGGTATGAGTACGAAAAGCTGGAAAATATCCCATCAAGTGCTAATGAACCAGAGCCAGGAATAAACTGGGGAGCTGGTTTTGGTATGTGGGATGGTGTCACTGACCGCTGAGTGTGTGATGTATGTTAGCAGTGTCAGGGCAGGCTCTAGGTCTTCTGACAGTCTCAGAAAGTGCCATTCTGTTGCTACAGCAATCAGACATCTGGTTTTAACCAGAAATCCACATTTTGCATGCCCTTCTTCATGCATTGGCCTTTGAGACTTTGTTTCTTCAGTGACACAAATTTTTGGCGAGAAAAATAATTTTTCAGATAAACTGGTTTTATCAGTTATTATTTCAGTCATTAAAACCACACAGCTGACCACACAGTGGCAGGTGTGACAAGTTTCTCAGCCTAGGAACAAAACCCAAACACATAGATATTTCCTGTGATGCTGAATGTGTTTTACTTCAAAGACTACTGCACACAGGTTTTTGTCATACAAGCAGATTTTCTGGTTTTGCTATCAAAACTAAATGTTGCTGTCAATAATGTCATGCATACCCCAGCAACTTGCTATGGACTACCACTAAATTCTTTTAGCTGTTGTCTGAAAGGCCCAAATTGAAAAATATTTCTCCCCTGGCCTAGGTCACTGCATGCCTGTTGCCTTTTGGTGTTCAGGTATTTCCTGAAACATGGTTCTGCAACTTTCCCACTTTATCTTTTCTCAGACCTGCTCCCCATTTCACAGTGAAACATTATGCATATTTAATTCTTTTAAATTAAATTCATACAATACTTGAGATGAGGACAGCTTTCCTTATTTCATGATAGTATCTCAAGAAAACTGATAACTTTATGTGAAAAATATGTATGTGCAACCCAAATTGACAGAGTTCCTTCAATTTATACTGGGATTACAGCCCAGCGATTTCTGTTAATTTTCATTATCAGTTTGAGTTACATGAGAGTGTGATGGGGCCTCCAGTGACACCCAAATTGCAACTGACTGTATTACTGCTCTCACTGAAGTATATTAGAAGCTAGGATTTTAGATAAACTCTTCTCACTGAGCCATAATGAACTGAGATTATGAAAACTGCATGTCAGGAAGTGGAGAAGGGCACAGGAAAAGCAAGCCCTGGCTGGCTGCTTGTGCCTGGCAAAGCAAGGAGTTGATGCCAGTGTACAGCAGAGAGGAAAACAGCAGATGGGAGCAGCTCAGTGCATGTCCAGCTGGGAGACAGAGGATCAGAGCGTGGACAGGGAAAAGGCACCGCCTGGGACAGAGTGGGGTGTGGGAAAGCTCACAGTGCAAATGGGAAGAGCTGCAGGTGAGCAGCCCTGGAAGTGGATCCCATACAGCCACACCTTCAGCAGCAGAGAAAGGCTTCCCATCTCCTTTGCTTCCCTCAGGGCAGTTGCTTTATCTGTTCCCCAAAACTCCTCTCCATACTTGTCTCACTCTCTGTTTTGTTTTTGACCTTTACTTGTCTGATCAGGTCTAAATTTAGCTGAGAAATTTTTGAGAAGCAAAGATGATCCATGTTAGCTCATTGCCTAGGGTTGCCTTGAATACTTGCAGGTGCTCTGATACGCTGCAAGCCAAAAGGGAAAAGTTCTTTGTTTCTCTAAGTGCTCTGAAACCAGTGGCCAGTTCAAGTTGTGCATGTATCTTTTGGAATTTTGGGGAGCTGAGTGTGGTCTGCTGGGCTGCCATAAGGGATAACACTGGATCTGAGCCTGCACTTCAAACACCCTCAGCATTTGACATGTGATTATCACTCTTTGGAATTAGATTTTACAGCACTGGGGAAAGAGGTCAACGTGAAGCCAGCATCAAGTATGCTGAACTCTGGTCTTTGGAAATACCACTGCTAATGTTGCTATCAGTGTCTTTCCAGGAGAACATCACGGCTTTGTTTATCAAGAGCCGACTTGGCCAAATTATTATCAGCTGCTGGAGATGGGTACAAAGGATGCACTGTCAAGTCTCTTCTTGAATTTCCAAATTTGGGCCATTCTTTCCATGATGTAACATACTTATCTGCTATATGGGTATTCTCAAATGTGGAATAACCTATAATACAGGATTTTGTCCATACAGTAAAATATGGGTGCCTTTGCCCCACATTTGCTTTCACCAAAACAATTTGATTATAAATTTTCTTGGCTTTCTTCAGTGTAGCTGAGCTGCCCAAAAATTGCTACTGCATTGCTGTGTCCTATTACTAATTATTGCTAATGTTATTTTGAGAAATTATGTAATTAATATTGTTATTTTCTGTAGGACAGAATTCCTAGCAGTTTGAAACACCAACACCACATCTAAAACAAAGTCTCCCTTGGTGCATCCACTGAATGTTTTTTCAACCAGAAACCACATAGCAAACATGCCTGTTCCATGTCATCTGCATAGAGAAAAAGAAAAATATATGATATGGCAGTAAAAATGAGCTGAAATATCAGTGCTAATAAGTACTTGAGGAAAGAAATGCTACTTAGAACTGTTACCTTTGCTGCTCTTAAAGGAATGTGGTAGGTAACACAAACACTTAATTTTTGGACTGCTAATATGTGGTTAAAACAAATCTGAGCTTCTGTTGCATTAGGTAAAGCTGCTCCTTTTAAAGACAAAAGCACAATGACACCGTGCACTTCAACAAGAAATAGTCATAGAGCCCTTGAAAAAGAGGACAGTTAATATACAGGATTTCTTGCCAAATCAGAAATAAATGTAATCAAACTCTGGTTTGCAAGGCTAGAAGAGAATGGGAGAGGAGAGAGAAACCTGTAGTCATTTTTGAGAACAAACATGAATAGCAGTTACAAAGAGAGGTGAGTACTTGGGAAACAAACCCTCATAGCAGCCAGCATCTGCATTTTTCACTGCTGGATTAATACTAATGTGGTACAAAATACTTTTAAATTATGGGTGTTACCCTACATTTCTCTATATAATGCAAAGTCCAGGCCTTTATGAGAAGGCATTTACAAATACAACACGTGCAAAATAAGAAAAGTCTAAAGTAGATCCTAAAACTCTTTGTGTTGAGGATTTTTTGCAGGTTGAGAGTTTTCTGCAAGACAATGGCCACATTCAGCAGATGCACAATCCAGCCTGCTGCTAACAATGTAACCAGTGCAAGAAACAAGGGCAGCGCATCCTTGAGAGCAAGAAATGAAGAAAAGTCAGCTTGAATCAGCAAGTTGTTGGCAAGTTCGAGAAGTGAAAAATAAGGGACTTAAGGGTGGGCCAGACGACCGCGGCAGGACACATGAAAAGTCTGATGATCCAATCAGCATTTTACGCGTGAATAATTAGGATTAACCAACCATGTATTAGCTAGAATTGCGTGCACAGCAGCCAAAGAGCACAAAATGTAAGTCATATTGTAATGAATGGCTTCACTTGATCATATTGGTCATGGCGTGATGTCCCATCTTTGATCCTCCACACCGCACTTCTAGTGGAGAATGCGGGCACTCCCAGTGTTGTAGCACGGAAGGGACTCGAAGACGGCAACTTGGCTGCTGTGCAGCGGATCAGCGGCGGCCTCCGAGGAGCGGAGAAGCCGGTCGAAAGTATCCTTGCTGCCCCGGCAAGAGGAAAAGGTTGCAGACTGGAGCTCCAATTGCAGACGACTTGAATCTCGCCCTGATCAAGGTGAGCGGCCGGGGAGGAATGGGCTCTGAACAGGAAGGAGAAGGTGTTCAAAAACTCCTCCAACACATCCTCTCTAAGAGAGCACAAAAATATGATGCTTCCACTTTGAAGGGACTGATACACTGGGCTTGGGACCGTAATCTCATAGCAGGGGCACAGGTTGCTTTTGAGATTTCAACATGGGAAGCTGTGGGGCGGATGTTATGGGACTGTGTTGCATCTGGAGGTGGTGAGGCAAAAGAGGCAACTAAGTATGCTACTGTGTGGAAAACTGTCACAGAAGTGCTGCAGGCTCTGACAGCAGAGAGACAAGCGGCTGCTGCTGCTTGTGCAGCTCTCTCCTCTGAGTCAGACTTAAAGCCTCAGGCATTTCCAGTAACTCCAGTTCAGCATCTGTTCTCCACGACCTTAGATATCCCTTCACGCAGTCCACAACCCCTCAGCTCAGTTGCAACATCAGAATCCAGCACTGTACCTACTGCTCCCCCAGCTCAGAGCAGGAATGAGGAAGCTGCTGCTTCGAGGAGCAGAGAAGCCTTTTCGGGGGGATCAGGCTGTCAGACAAAAGACAGTTGTACTCAGAGTAAAGAAACTGTTACTGATCATAACTTAGAAGCAAAACATGCAATAAGCAAGAAAGATGAGGATGGAGATGTTGTTATGAGTGGTGCTTCTATCGAAGAAGATTTAAAGTCCTTGGTTAACAATTTGCAAAAATTAGTGATTCAAATGGATTCAGTTGTTCCCAAAAGAGACTATGCTTTTGAGAAAAGAGAATTGCCAATGATAGGCTCAGGCAAGCAACCAGGAAGAAGGATACCACCCCCTCATTCTGTTTCTGAGACAGGATTAGAGCCGGTTAAACGAAACTCTCTGTTGAGGATGTGGAAATAAAGTTAGAATGTGATCCAGAAATAGAAGCAGCTCAGAAACGGAGATGGAAGGGTGTTATTACGGAAGCTATTGTTGAGGGGACTTTCCCCCCAAACGACAGAGAAGCTTTTCCTGTAGTGACTAATGCTGCGGGTAGATCTTGGGAACCTTTTGATTGGAAGATTTTAGAGAAATTAAAAGCTGCAGTTTCACAATATGGCTTGAAATCCCACGTGGCACAGTCACTCCTTCAATATATTTTTACATCTAACACATTAATTCCAGCTGATGTTCAAACCCTAATAAGACTCATAATGCCACCTCATCAGCAGGTGATGTTCCATAAAAGCTGGGAGGTGAAATGTGCTCAGGAAGCAGCAAAACCTAGAGTTCAGGGTGACCCTCTGTATGGTTTAACAGCACACCAGTTGCTTGGCCAAGGGCCCTGGGCTACTGCAACTGCCCAAGCTAGGAGCATTGATCCAGTTTTACACCTGAGCCAACAATTAGCATATAATGCCATCCTCACACTTCCAGATGGGTTGCACACTAAGTCTTTCACACAGAATCGCCAAGGAGGAAACGAGGACTTTGATAAATTTGTAGATCGATTACATGAAGCCATTTGTTACCGTCCTGATTTGGAAATAGACACAAAGGTACAATTATTTAATATGCTGGCTTTTGACAATGCCAGTGATAAAACTCGGCAGATTTTGGGTACTTTAAAGAAGGGAGCTGCTGTCACAGAAATGTTGGAATTGATGGCTAGAACTACAGAAAGACAGAAAGCTGCCTATGTCGCTGCTACTGTACGGGAAGCAGTTAAACCACTGCTGTCCAAACTGCAAAAGAAGGCACCGGGGAAGAACATCAAGTGCTTTGGGTGTGGGAAGATCGGACATGTTAGGAGTCAGTGCTGCTCTGCAGCCATGAAAAAGTTTTGTTCTATCTGCAACAAAGATAACCACAATACCAAGGAATGTCGTTTCCAGAGAAAAGGGCAGCAGAGCGCAGCCCCACGCACCAAGACACAAGTTCAGGGAGCTGCAGGGATAGCTCAGCCTCCAGTGGGAGAGGAGGACTTCACTCACTCCAATCAGCAACTACTGGGAGCACAGGAATGGATGTGGAAACCGCAGTAGACGTCACCATCACAGACTCTGCTGTACATCTAATAGACACTAATGTAAAGGGACCCTTGGGGGATGGGCTTAGTGCTTTCTGTTAGGGAGATCATCTGCTAGCAAAAAAGGACTGGATATAATTCCTGGGGTTATGGACTATAAAGGGGTTATTAAAATTATGGTTGGGACTTTTTCCCCCCCTGTATCCATTCCCAAAGGTTCACGAATTACTCAACTTGCTCCTTTTAAGTCTTGTGTCCCCTGTACAGGCTTCAAGGAGCGGGGGACAGGAGGCTTTGGTTCTACAGGTAAACCAGAAGTATACTGGGCCATGGACATCACAAGAGGTAAACCAGACAAACAGGTAACCTCGACACAGCCTAATGGTGATTCTGTCACTAGGAGACTCACGATTGATACCGAAGCTTTGGGAGGACAGCTTTTACAACAGTGGAATTTTAGCCAAGATTTGTCTTTAATAGAAACACCAGATCAAAAAAGACTGCTTTGGATTCAGTTACACTTGTCTAGACAAATTGTAGCAAATCAAATTGTACTAGGGAGCCAGATAATAGCTACTGAGTGTGGAGAGGGAATAGCAATACCACAACAACATCAAGTGCCTGTCAGTCAGTGGAACAAAGCCAAGGATTATTGGGCAAGGCACAGGCGTGATCAACGACGACGGCGACAATGGCAATAGTTTGGCAGGTGATAACAATGCTAATCAGTGCAGTGGTCATGGAAACACAGGGATGGGATTATATAACATTGATCAGTGAACTAACATGTGGGTCACGTGGGCCAACAAAACAGGGCAGAAATCCTTTTGCTTATCATTAGCTACACCCGCTGATCCGTTCCGCACATGCTTAGTTGGCGTTCCATTAGATTCCATGGGAGAATTTGGACCTTGGACCAGAGCCTCAATCTATAGCAACTTGAGTAAGGCCTGGTCGAGCTGGTGCATCAATCAAATTGGGATCATTACCAAAAATCAGGGTAAAGAACTAGGGATCCACAAAAACCCCTTGGGAGCTCAAGCAGTTACCATTGCTAAAAATTTAAGCACCACGAGTACAGAACCGCAGGAATTGGACATTTTGGGATCAATGCCAGGGAATTAAGGTTTGTTTTTCGGATATTACACAAGTCAGAACCTGGCCAGTGAGAAATTAGGAAAACCACAAAATGATAGCAACTGGGTATCTCCTGTCTCTTCGTGGTATTATAATACCACGGCATACTGTGCTAACTGGACGTGGCCTGTACTCCCAAAGCAAAATTCTGCAAGGATGCTGCCTCCTGGAGTTTCTCTCATTTGTGGGGATAGAGCCTGGCCTGCGGTTCCCCAAAAAGCATTAGGAGGACCATGCTATTTCAGGAAACTAACACTATTTGCCCCTAGTATCCAACAGCTGCTTAACATCAGCCACAAATCCCAGCGTCCAAATCATTGTGTACATCAGTTGGGTCCTGAATGTAGAGATGATGTACAACTGTGGGGACCACCATCAGATATCCTGTCCTCAGTCTTTGCTCCAGGAGTAGCCACGTCACAAGCCCTTAGACAATTGGAAAGCAAATTAACATTACATCTGCAATCCTGAATGAACTCACCACTGATGTGGGTCGCATACGTCACGCAGTGTTACAAGACAGGGCTGCCATAGATTTTTTATTGCCAGCACAAAGGCACGGGTGTGAAGATTTTGAAGGGATGTGTTGCATGAATCTTTCTGACCACTCTGAATCCATTCACAAGAAGCTGTCATTACTCAAAGAGAATATGAAAAAGCTCACAGTTGTTGAGAACTCTTTTGATGAATGGCTAAAATCCTGGGGTATTACAGGCTGGCTTAAAGACTTAATATGCTTCTGCATTATGGTACTCTGTATTATTTTAGCAATTTTGCTTATTGCTCCTTGCTTATTACGCTGTGTGTAAAAGATTACTGACCGTGCTCTTAAATCAGTCTGGCTTGTGCAAAAACAGGAACGGGAAACTGTTGAGGATTTTTTGCAGGTTGAGAGTTTTCTGCAAGACAATGGCCACATTCAGCAGATGCACAATCCAGCCTGCTGCTAACAACGTAACCAGTGCAAGAAACAAGGGCAGCGCATCCTTGAGAGCAAGAAATGAAGAAAAGTCAGCTTGAATCAGCAAGTTGTTGGCAAGTTCGAGAAGTGAAAAATAAGGGATTTAAGGGTGGGCCAGATGACCACGGCAGGGCACATGAAAAGTCTGATGATCCAATCAGCATTTTATGTGTGAATAATTAGGATTAACCAACCATGTACTAGCTAGAATTGCGTGCACAGCAGCCAAAGAGCACAAAATTTAACTCATATTGTAATAAACAGCTTCATCTGATCATATTGGTCATGGTGTGATGTCCCATCTTTGATCCTCCGCACCGCATCTTTGCCCTTGCCTTGTTACACAAGGTGGCACTGAACGAGAGAGGGGCAGAGAAGTGGGCAGGGCAGGCAAATGGAGGAAATGGGAAAACTGTTCTTTATTACAGAACTTGAAAAAGGCTGCCATACTGCTTGGAATTGCACAGGTTGGCAGAGACCCTGGGAGAATGGAAGACTAAAATTATCAAACCCAGGAAGGATAGAAATTATAAACTGTGTTTTTATCTGTTGTCAGTGCCTTTGAATTATGTTTCAGGGGCATGGCAACATTTTCTTCTGAAGAGAAAGACTGAGAACAAAATTGGGGTAGAAAAATATGCAATTTGCATTGATGTTATCGTTTTAGTACATGCTATTTAAATTGATATTTTGTTACTCTGAAGGGGAGAAGAGGATTGCCATGAGATTGACGGGTGATTAATGCCCTTGCCAGAAGCACATTCTGGATGGATGAAATGGCTGGAGCCACCATGAGCCACCAGAGCTCTAAATGGGATTCTGCCAAAGGGTGCTCCAAAAGGTGACTGTGGGGCATGTGGAGTTTGGGGGAAGTGCTGGAAGTTTGGATTGATGGTGCAATTCCAGGAATTGTGGTCCTCTAGAAACTGCTAAAACATGGAAGGCTTTTGAACAGTAATAGCTCAGTTTGCAGCAGTGTTTTAGCATGGTATTTTGGGAATAGGGTGTTGCTGTGCTTGAGGGCATGTTCTGTTCTGGGTGGTTTGTTGCAGCCTGCATTGGGAAGATGTTCACAGATGTCTCTTGTGCTAAAGGATTCCTGTATCTGGAATGAGAGATTCCCTGGTGATTTTTTTGTGTGCCATTTAACATGTCACCTTCAGCCAGCTTCACAGGGAGCGCTGAAGTGTGTGGGGTAAGACTGAAATGCCATGATCCAAGTGCTGAACCCTGCCCTGAGAAGGGAAGCTTCTACGAATTATTCAAATCATTGTCCCAAGAGCAGCTGCGGGACTCGGTGGAGTGCTTGGGATGTGTTGCACTGGTCTCTCACAGTACATTTTATGCAGAGTTTGTGGACTGTGCATCCTGCTGGAGCTGATCTCTGTCAGTAAATTCTCATCTCCGAGGTAAATTCAGAGGTGCTTTCCCTTCCCTTTAAGTGGTAACACCTAGAGCTTTGCCAAGTCCCAGCAAAAGCTGTTAATATGCTATAGAAATAGAAACAAGCCAAAAGGTGGCTGCAGCTGTTGTTTACTACATTATTGCACAGTTTGGTTCCATATGTGCCTCTGTGGAAAAGTGCTTCAGAATCAGCAAATAAAAATTAAACAAACTGGAGAAGATAAGTGAAGCTAACCCACCTTCAGCATCTAATTTGTACATTACACCAGAGCCTTTCTGTATCCAATCCCAGCTTCCCAAAGGATTTGGTGTAGGTCAGAAATACCTCTGAGCCTAATCATGTCAGTGGAATTCTTCCACATTAAAATAAAATACCAAATCTGCACATATGCTGAACGTGTTGAAGTTGTGTGGAATAAAAGACAGTTTGGACATTGTGTTAATGTGATGGAGAATATTTTGATGTTGTAATTTGCTCTAAAAGCATGTGTAAGTAATTGCTGCATGAGGCACTGAAGTCAGACTGACTCTTCACAGATGCAACTTCCATCTCCCAACCAAGGAGTCTTGACTCATTTTGCAGTACAGTGTGTTAGAAGGCATTGCTAGGTTTTCCTCTTGTTAATTGTGTTTTATGTTTTATCTGAAAAAATAATCATATTTCTGCTATGTCAGAAAACATTTTATTTCTTTAAATTCTGTTACAATGATGAGCAACAAGAAATCTCCTGTGCTCAGAAGAGATAAGATTCCTCTATTCTGATCCAGGGAGGATATATTTGCACACTTTGCATTTTGTGCATTACACATGTCCTTGACACGTGTGTGACATGCCAATTGAGGCAGAATCTTTTTTACATGATGTTAAACAGCTCATGCTAGAAACCATGATAAGTGTGTGGCAAACTGGATAATTTACCTGTAAACTGCAGGTGAATTCCATTTAGATGGAATTTTGGGAGGCATGGAATAGGATGGAACCTGCAGTCAGCTCTTTCTCTGTGCAATAGGATGGATACATCACCTTAAAGCATTTTTTAACGATCCCTCAGCTACTGTGCTTTAATGGCTGTAGCAGTAACTTCAGGTAAGCCAAGCATCTTCCACGAGATGGATCTTTCCTTGCTTTGCTGCAGCACTTTTGGATTTAGCTGACTCTCAGAAGGGATCAATTGCTCTGCTCTTGAGTGATATTGTGGCCAGCTAGAGCATTTCTCTGCAATTACATGAATATAAACAGCATGTATTGCATACTGCATCACTTAGACTTGTAACTAACTTCCTGAATAGCATTGTCAATGATAAAAATATTTGGAGCTCTCCATTGTCTTGGCACGTTGTTTGACAGGCCCATTTCTTTGCTGTCATAGGTAGCAAAATTCAGGAAAACGTGCAGCTGAACAGCTGTCATATATGTGGGACCAGGAAAATGGCTATTCTAAGTTCCTTTGTTTCTTTACTCTTATTCCTGAAGTCTTTTTCAGGGGGTGAAATTATGGCCTGCTTGGCCATTATGGCCTAATTATTTGGCAAAGCTCGCCCTGAGTTCAGCAAAGCAGAGGTTCCATCCCTCATGAAGGTTATCATATCTGTTTGAGCTCTGGTCACATGGAAACCAGTATTTGCTGTTATTATTATTAAAGCTGCTTTTCTTTCAGCAGAGTACTTTGGAACCATGTTTCTGTCCTCTCTGGATTTACCATCATAATTTCCAAAATACTGTGCTCTGGAAAAAGAACAAAAATAATACATGTTAATAACCATGGGATGTTGGGAAACTTCACATGGGTTTGGAAGTGACACCATAAATTGCTTTTAGTTCTGTGGATTTATGATTTCACAGAAGAAATGATGAGATTGTGTTTGTTACAAGCAGTAATCAAGATGAATGTATGATGGAGGAATTATTTTATTGCAGAGTCAGCTGGTTGGACTGTATCTCTTCAGTAATGCAGCAACTATAGGAACTGGTCAGTGCTTCCTATGCACTGTGCTCTGCAAAATAATGGAAAACTCTCATGTCACAGCATTCAGCAGCCTGAGAGCACAGCCCAAGGAGAGATCTCCCTTGGGCTGGTTATGTTTGCTGTGTTACATGGGGCTCAGTCCTTCAACATTCACCTTTAAAGACATAGCTCAAAATAAACTGGTGTAGAGCCATAATTTAGAGTATTGGCTACAAAAATTTTCCCAATTATCTCTGGAGTTATTTATAAGTAACGCACACATTCCTAGCTGCCAGGTATGGTACGAGGTGTATGAGATTCATTGCTATGGGTAATGAGCAATTGCCCCTGGGTCAGCAGAGCCCTGAAACTGCCTGCAGACCTCTAATTCTTCCTCTCTTCCTTCCTTTCTCTCTCTTTCTTTCTCTCTCTTTCTTTCTTTCTCTCTCTTTCTTTCTTTCTCTCTTTCTCTCTTTCTTTCTTTCAAGCCGCATGCACGGGCACATAAAGGAGCATCCAGTGCTGCTGACTTCCTGCAGAAAGCACCAGGGTGTGTCAGTGCCTCTCTCGGTGTCACTGCCCACTCTAGGATGGACAGCTCCAGCGCTGGGAAACGGAGCTTGGCCCGGGCCAAGGACAGGAAGCTGCTCCTGGAGGGGAGGGCAGGGCAGCTCTTTGCTCCTGTGCAGCCTCCTAGAGGGAGCACAATTACTCACAGCTGAAGAGGAACTTCAGCAGGGCTGTTTGCTCTCCATGCTGTGAGAGATCCACCTGGAGAAGAAACTCAGACACGTTTCCTCGTGTCACCATTCAAGGCCAAGCTTGATGGATCCCTCCTGCCGCGCTGCAGGCCAAGGAATTCTTTAAAAGCGCAGGAAACGCAGGTCTGTCGTTCTGGTTCAAACCAAACCTCATCAAGTCATATGATGTAACTCACAGTGTTCCGTGGCACAGAAGATCAGGATCCCAGCCATCCAGTGAAGCTGCTTGGTGTTTACAGGAGCGGGAAGGGCTGTGCTCCGTGACGTAGGCCCTGTTCCAGCCCGGCTGCCAGCGTGGTTTGCCGGCGATGTTTTCCCTGTGGGAGAGGGACGTGCAATACTTTCAGGCTCAGTGTTGCCACTATTTCTCTGCCTCAGAGCCTTCAGGTGGAGGTTTTTCATACTGTTTGCACTGGAAAATCTTTTGCATTGCATTTCATAGGGTTTGCAATGCACACCCTGCATTGCTCTCCACTTAGACGTGGCTTTGCATTGGTCGGTGCCAGGGTTCCAGTCAAGGTTTCTGGGCTATTGTTACAGCGTGTCACAGATAAAATTGCTTTGTCAAAACACCACAAAAATGCTTCTGTGTCTTTGGCATCCATGCTCAGCATTCTGGAACCATTTATTTAATTTACATTTTTTTCCTTTTTCCCACTATCCACTATTTAGAATGTAGAAACAGTAGCACATCTTCCTTTTAACTCTGATTTTAGTAAAGTTATAAGCATTCCTTCTGAAGGGTCTGTGGCTCTGTTCATTGGAAAGAGTCCTAGAATGGGTTGGGAGGGACCTTAAAGATTATCCAGTTCCATCCCTCTACCATAGACAGGGACACTTTCCACTATCGCAGGTTGCTCAGAGCCCCATCCAAGCTGGCTTTGAACACTTCCAGGGATGGGGCATCCAGAGCTGCCCTGGGCAACCTGTGCCAGGGCCCCACCACCCTCACAGTAAAGAATTTCTTCCCAATATCTAATTTAACTCTGCCCTCTTTCAGTTTGAAGCCATTCCCCCTTGTCCTGTCACTACCTGCACTTGGAAAAGTCCCTTTCCAGCTCTCTCGTAGCCCCTTTAGGCACTAGGAAGTGCTCTAAGGACTCCCGAGAGTGTTCTTTTCTCCAAAGCTGGACAACTCCAACTCTCAGGTTTGATATTTCTTTCATTTTTCCAAAGACAAAAATTCAGAGACATCATGAGGTCAACTTTGTGATTTAAAACCAAACCAAACCAAGGCATGGACACAAAGCAAAATAATAATGTTATCTTCTATAAAGAATTTGCTCAAGCCTACACATATGAATTGAATATATGTTGAGCTTGAATATGAATTATTTGTATTTTTAACCCATGTTAAAAGTTAACACCAGTTAGTTCTGGAAGTGCTAGCTGAAACCACTGCTTTGTCATGGGACAAATGGAAGATCTTGTGAATTGAGAGGCAGAAACAGCAGAGAATTTTACTTTATCTTTTCTTCTGTCCTCTTTATCTGCTTTTTATCTTAGCAGTCAATTATCTCAGGAACCAACCACATCTGTATCCCACCATGAGATTTGAGGGAGCTGGAACAGTGCAGTGGATTCTGTGAGGAACATGACAGGAAGGCCTGCAACTGTACATGGATACAGAGCAATCTCAAGAGGGAGCATCCCACGCCTGCTGCTCAGCAATAGGGACAAATACTCTGTCCTTCTGCCTTTTCCATAACAAAATACTGTTGTCCATAATACCAGAGAGCATTTGCAGTCTCTAAAGTCCTACAAAATTATCCACCAGGGTCAGGCTTTCACTCCTGCAATGTGATCCTTTACTCCTACATTTTTTTCATAGTTATCCAGATGTTCTACTTATTCTGATTATCCTGAGTTTCTCATCATGTTGTCATTATCTGGGGAAGTTCTTGGCTTGACTAAAGCAAAAATTTACACTCTGTGTAGTTTTTCTGGGTGGGCATTTCCAAAGTTGTGGCGTATTTTAAAATTATTTATGTCTCCTTGCTCTAGATCTTCTGGTCCTTTGTGTAGTAAGACCAAGAGGACAAAGAGTGCAGGATATTTTTTCACTCTGTGCACAGTTATCTTTTTGCATGCTGTAGTTTAAGATACAGAGGAGGTCACCTAATTTACAGTGAAGGTGGCTGCCACTTTGGGGTTGTGATTCTTTTTCTTCTTGAGACTTCTTTTCCCTTCTTAATGCAGAACAACTTATGGACTGCAAATATGACCTTATAGGATCTGAGTGCTTGGATGAGAAGGATTTGGGAGTAATTTTTGCTTGTTTTCATTGATGTGGGGGTTTTTGTCTTTAGGAATCTTATTAGAGAGATACTCTTGACTGAAAAATTCCTCTTGCTGTTAATAATATTTCTGCTGTAATAATATCTCTGCTATTGAGCATTTATGACTGTGCTGCAATGTTTGCTTTGCAACCAAACTCCTGCTCTTTGGAAGATGAACATTCTATTTAAATACTGCTGGAAGTTTTTGTTTTACTACGCTCTCCTTGGGTGTAACAAATACTTTAGATGGGAAGTTAAAAGCAAGAGGTTTGAGAGGTTAGTTTTATGAATGTCTTCCTAAATGAATCCTAGGACGACAGAGTATGTTTCTTAATGCTTTCAAGAGAATTCCTAGAAATTATTTCAGATTGTTAGACAATGCCCTTCAGAAACTTTTGCTAAATATTCAAATACAATTTAACTTTCTACTAGTGAGTGAAATTCACTGCATGCTGTTCAATAGAAACAGCTAATCCTAAATTCTACCTTTGTAATTCCTAAAAAAAATAGGTTTTCTGAAGACTCAAACCGATTCCTATTTAACTTGCTCCTCAAGTTTCCCAGATGCCTTATTCCAGATGACAGCTATTTGTTTTTATGTCAAACCCTGAGGTATCTGTAAGACCAGATTCCAAAATGTCAATGCTATTGTAGAGTATACATTGAATTTGGGCAGGAGGAAGGGAGGGAGGGACTACCTGAATCTAGTTTGTTTTTGAAGGACTTCACACACTCATGTGGCCTTTGGAAATAAATTGAGTTTAGCTCTCACTGATAATATTAAATAATGCTGATCTAACCTTGCCTAGACCTGTGAGGGGTTTTCTTTCTCCCCACTCCATGCCCCACCCCCAAAGATAAATGTATTGTTACACTGGGTATGGATATTGATGTTTCAGCAGTGCCTTGTGACATCTTCCACAGGGAAGTTTATTCAGGAGCAGACCATTTGAACCTAATTCAGTTTCTTGTTTTCAATTTGCTTGGCAGCTATTATTTTAAACTCTTCAATGTAGAAATAGTCATTGGCTTTTGCAGTGTTCCAACCTTGTCCTCTTTTTGCCTCTTTTAGTAACCTCATTATGTTTCTTGCTGGGATATGTGATTAGCTGTAGCTCCCTCCTTCTCCAGTGATTATCCACACCAATTCCCTTAATGTTCATGACAGAAACAATCTTCTTTCAAAGCCTCTACCTGCAGCCCAGCTTCCTCTCTCAGTTCTCTGGGCAGCTGGCATCCACTCTGCTCAAGGGCATGAGGGACAGGAGCACAGCCATGCTCCACTTCTTTTCCACTATTTTTGGGACTCAATGACTCTTGTGGGTCCCTTCCAACTCTGCATATTCTGAGTGAGGCAGCCTTTAAATTTCAATCACTCTGCATATATTCCTATTTTAATTTAGCTCTGTATGGCTCCTTCCTATGATGGTCAGCCAGAACAAGCAAAACCTTAAGATCTCCCAGCAGAGTTCTCCAGAACAATCCAGGGTGTTACAAAGCTGTTCCTGCACAATTCTCTGGTGATTGCTAACAAACCCAACTTTAACTGGGCCTCCCCAGGTGTTACTTTTCCTTGAAGGCTGCTAAGCATTAAAAAAGGATGTCAAATTAATCATATTGGTACAGGACTACCTAGGCATGGGGAAAGCCTTCAGGCAGTGTTTTGGTTGGTTTTGATCAGTGCACAGTTCTGTGCTGACCTCGTGAGCCATCTGTGCTCCTGTCCTCAGCTGTGCCCTCATCTGGGGCTCACTTGTGCCTTGATGTCTGAATAGGGCTGATCTTGTGAGCTGGTACCAGTGGATGTAACACCTGCCAAAAAAACTTACCCAATACAATCTGAAATTCATCTGCGGTACAGAGTTTGCTTCTAGTTTTATTCTGATATCTATCCTTTTTTCTAGGGTAAACTTCATATCTTGTGCTTTATTGAGCATAAATGCCTTGGCCATATCATCACAGGGAAGTGATACTCTGATTTATTTTTACTTTGATAATGAATTTGGAATTGTTTTTAGCTCTCCACAGGGCCGTAATTGTAAGAATAGATGAAAATGCAAACGTTCTCATTCAAAAGAGCAGTAAATATGTTTTTAACTTGCTAACTCAAATGGAACTTAATTAGGGTAGACATGTATTTACTGCTGTCCTGGACTGAGGTCAGTGAGACCTGGCACTGTCAAGTTTAGTTTTTGATTTGGTTGCTACAAAATGATTTATATAAGTGAAAGAAAAACTTGTTTTTGTCTGGAGTCCTAGGCCTCTCGATGCTCTGTGATTAGTATCTTGGGAGCATGGTTTTCAGCACATTCTACAGGATTTGGTTATAAATCTCTGTCCTTGTACACTTCTTCAAATGACCCCGATAGGTACAAACTTCTGCTTGTGCACACCTCCTCTGTTCGAGAGAGGTTACAACTACTCTTAATTTATTGCAGTCAAGTAAATGCTAGAAATGTGCCCCAGGTGCATCCAAGCTTTTTCAAAGTTCAGGAATACTCCTGAACACATCTAGGGCTTCATGGGGGAGAGCCTGTGAAGCTCAAGTTCAGACCCAAATGCTTGGGAAGAGCAGCCAGCAGTTGAGAGCCCTGTAATAAATACTGGGGACAAAGAGATTCCCGGTCAGAGCCGTGTGGAGCTCACTGGTAAAGGCTGTAGCTGTTCATCAGGCTGCTTCAATATATGGGAATCCCACCTTGATCCATGTAACAGAGCCTTTGCTTTCAGGAAAGAGAGCCTGTGAGGGGAAAGCAGAGTCTGGCTGTGCCCTTGATGAGGGAGCTGATCTTGTTATGCTGTGGTTTGTCCAGGGGAGCTCGAGCCTTGTTCTCCGAGGGTGGCATTTTCCTTATTTATTTGTTCTTTGTTTAGCCCTGCATTTTTACGTGCTGGCTGCAGGTCAGTCCCTGCTCAGCCAGCAGCTGCACTGGCCAATTCAGAGTCACTAAGCTCAACTAAAACGTTAGCTTCTCTGTTCATCCCTAGGTTTCCCAGGATTTTCAGCAGTAAATCTGGAAAACACATCTAATCCCGCTGAAGCATTCTCCGGCCTTTCTGACATGAAGGATTGTGTGGTGGCCATTGTGATTTGTGTGCAGCAGTGGAGTCCCTGGGACACAAACCAGTGATTAGGAGCTGTGTGATTTGGGGGGAAAGAGGAGAGGTTGTTTGCTATTTCTGGGTTAAGGAAGGAAGGCAGTTAAACTTTGTATTAATGAACTGACTAGAGGAAACAGACCCAAATCCAAAAATCCTGCCAAATGCTAACTTTTTGTTGACGGAAGAATTTGTTCAGTTTATACACCTGCTATAGAAGTGCTTTTTATCAGCAGCTGGCTCATTTCCAGAAATGAATATAAGCCTCTGGCCAATAATAGGCAGAATAATACAGAAACAAAAACAAAATCACTAGCAAGTCTGTCTGTAATGATTTATTCGCATTTTCACCCACATGGAAAGCAAATGTTTTGATTAATTTGCTGAAAGTTTACTTCTCTTGCTTTCCTTAACATTTTTCTTTATTATTAGATTTACATCTTAATACAAATAGTCTGCTATATATTTAGATACATTGTTTAGTTTATAACAGTATAATTGGAAAGAAAGATGAAATTTAAGATAGCTACTGAGATACAATAAATTAAAGTTTATCTGATTTGTTTTCAGATCCCTGCTGCCTCTTAACTCTGAAATGTGGAAAACCAAAATGTCATCATATTTGTTTCTTTGTTGTAGAGATGGAGATGCTGATAGAAAGGTTGATGATGGCTGAGTAAACCTTAAAAAAGGAAAAAAGAGAAAGAGAGAAATACTGGTGATTCCTTAAGATGGAAGGAAAGGGGATCTGTCCTGGTGTTGAACAATACCTTTCTGTCCGCAGATACGGTACAGGATGGAAGAATCTGGCTCCAGAATGGTCTTGCAAAATAAACCCAAAGGGCTTTTGAGGTGTTTGCTGTGACTCCTCGTGAAATTGGACTCCCTTGCAGAGCTGGTGCAGAAAACTGGGAAGGTTCTGTGCAGAAGCAACTGGATAGGTATTCCTTGCTAGGCTTTTTTAATTTATGTGTTCTGAACTGCTGGATCCACTTTGGAACAGCGGAAGATCTTAGAGTGGTATTACTTGAGATCTTAAGAGCTGTTTCCACAGAATCTGTGCAGTTGTGTGTTTCCCATACTGGAATGAGCACGGTGACTGTTGGGTGCTCACCTTTGGGAAGAGGCACAGGGCATCCAGGCTTTCCTCTGCTGCCCAGGACAAGCTGGGCCATCCCCACCACCTGCTCCCATGCCCCGGAAGCAGCGCTAATTTCAATAAATGAGGCACATCTGACTCTGCTGTTTGCTGTCGGAAAAGCTGGATCCCATTTTCCATGGCCTCGCTCCTCCTTCCACCCCCACTCCCTCCTCCTTCCCCCAGAGGAGGACAGCGCTGCCATACGGCACAGCAATCACTGGAAGTGGCCAGTTCAGGACAACTGGAAAGGAATTTGAGCCATTACTGGAATTCTAATCTCAGACTCTTCTAGAAAAGAGCTTAACAGCTTTTTGCGTGTCCTCTTGGGTCTGATGTTTGACAGGAAATGAGTTTGAAGGGTTCAGGAGCAGGTCACAGAACTTGCCTTGCTGCCAGCTGCTCTGCCGACCTTAACAGTGTGTTTGCAGAAATCTGATACACTTGCTTATTATTAAAGCCTTTTCTCTGAGAAAAGTTACTTCCAAAGCCAGGTCCTACCAGACGTATTTCTAGAATATTGCATCCTCGCCTCTCTGAATTCTTCTCCACTGACACTTGCTATGACCTAAGACTCCAGCCATGTAAAAAATGCTGTTTGTAATTCGAGGCAGAGTGAACAATTGTGTTTGCAGGCATGTTTATGTTTGTCTTTTGCAGCACTTACTTTGTTTGTCCTTTATGTGCCCATCTGTGGGATCTCAAAGAAACTCAGTTCCCCAGTCTTGCATAATTAATCAAATATACCTCATAGACTTCACAAAATACCTCAAATCTGGTCTCAAGAAAGCAATTGTAATGGATGGGCTGACTGTTTCCTGTGTAGCAGCTGAGAAGTATATTTCCAAGCAAATTTAAAAATAAGGCAGCCTCCATGCATTCTTGGAATCCTATTGGCAAGTCAGTGTTGCTCAGACTAGTACGAAGTTCAAACAGGCCATGGAGACTGATGGCATGTCCCTCTTTCTTCACTGTGTTTCTGATTTAGAAATCACTTTCCAAATTAAAAATATCAGAGCAGACAGACCAGATCAGGACAGTGGGAAAGCTCAATAATGGGGCTGTGCTGGCAGGAATATTGCAAATAAAAAGCTGTAGCAGAAGTACTCTTGATCACCTGTTTTGAGAGTGCTGCATCTCCCCAAGGGAACAGTTCTGCAGCTTGGTGTGTTTCCTTGTAGGAGGGCATGTCTAGGGAATAATCCTTGCACAGAGCCTCTACTTCCAACCCAGCAGGCTTGCTTTTCCCCTCCTCTTCCTCCTGCCCAAGAAGGTTCTTGCAAAAATACTTAAGGAGATGCAACTAAAACAACCCAAAACAGGTAAGACTAACTGGCTATATCACTGCGTTTTTTATTCTCTTTATTTCTCTCTTATGTCTTCACTTCTGTAGGAACTTGGCTCCTCTGCAGCTTCTGCTGCTTTAATATATTGGTCAGTTTGCACTTCAGTTCAGCCTTCTCAAATGTCTGCTGTCTCTCCAGAATCAGCGTGTCCTGGAAAACAAAATGTGTGCAAATACACTGACAAAAAACAGACACATGGAATACACAAAAGTACCATTATTTGACTTAGTTCAACCGGTGAAAAGTCTTCCAGAAATCTTGAACAACAACTGAAAATGGACTTGGAAGCTCCAAAGACCTATCATTCATGGCTAACAACTACTTCAGCCCTAATCATTTGTGGTTTCTGCCCCAGCTTGAAAATTAATGTGCAGGCCAGCCCACTGTTAATGCCGAGCTAAATAGTAAACCTCTGGTTCAATGGTGTGATTGCCAGACTTGGTAGCACTGAGCAAAAATAAGATATACTGTTTGCTCCATTGCTACATATGTACAGCACTCTCCAGAATGGAAATGCCAGGAATTAATAACAAGGAAGATTCTGACTCAAAATGTTTCTGGTCTCCTTGTCTTCCTTAGGGGTTCTTAAGAGTCCTGCTGCCTGTCCTCAGCTGCACTATTTGAGAGGTGCTACTTCTGTCTTAACAGGAGCTCTCACTTGGAGAAAGAGTGGAAACAGAGCAAAACTTTTATATTACTTTCTAGTGCAGTGACTGCTGTGAGAATGGCCAGGTAGAATGGGTCATGAATGCACAAATAATGCCAGTTGAAGGAGTAGAAACTCATTGCTCAGGACCTCCTCCTCACAGGATACACTCAGGGTTTGCTGGGTAAGAGCTGGAAAGGGGCAGGAGGGAAGAAACCCATGGTGTTAAAAGAGCAACAAAATCCATCAAAGCTGCAGCATTCTGGTCCTTGTGCAAGTTCACCCTACCCTAAAACCAGAACAAGTTCCCTTGCTGCCAGTGGAGGAGCTGTAACTGCATAGCTTTCCATAAGAGCACTTGGACTTACAAACAGGGAAGAGACACCTTAGCAGGAGCACTCTGTGTCCCCCCCTGCTCCTGGATGCAGGTGCATGGCTGCATCACCCCTCAGGTCAAACCTCCACACTCCCAGCAGTGTCAAGTGGAGCTCAAACTCCCGTGGGATCCAAGCACTCACTCCCATGGCACAACTGAGCTTTTGGAGTAGAGGACATGTGGGCACAAAGCATCACTTGTCTTTTAGATATTTATGAGCTGCTATCCTTTCCTCTTGTGTAACAATAGTGTGGGATGCTGTCAGTGCATCAGGAGAGCTGTGTTTAGAATGTGCAAGATGAGAAGATTTTGGGCAGGGTGGGTAGGGATGGTGGAGGAGTAAATGTACACATGACATGCCTCAAGAAACCAGCTCTGTTAATTGTTTTTATGGATGAGATGGAACCTGAGACCAACCTTAGCAGCAGGAGTCAGTACTAACTTTAGAGTTAGAACAGAACATGGAATTTTTTTTCTTTTTTTTTTTCCTTTTTTAATTGCTGAAAGATACTTTGTTGAGATAGGCCTAATTAAATTATTTCCTTCTATAAGCATAACTATTTCTAAGACCTGTTTTGAGTACAGACATGGGAGGCAGTTTATGAATATTTTAGGTTATTCAGAAATGAACACATCTGTTAGTACAGCAGTGATGGAGTTGTACAATATCTGTCGTAGGGCTGGTTATATCTGGAAGAGCACCTGTTCCAAAGAGAAATGTTTATTTTCCAAAATAACAAAATCATCAAAATTATCTTAATTCATTTTAATGACAACAAGAAGTTAGTTCAGTCCTGGAAAGGTTAAAGCCAGGAACATTTGTCAAGGAGCTTCAGAGCGCAGATGGCTACTGACCCAGTGAAGTCACCTGCATGAACTGCTGAACATTTCTTCGCTGCACACATTGTGGCTCTGGGGGATTCTTTTGCTTAGGATTTTGTGGCTTTGTTTTCTTAAAGAAGAACATTCCATTTTACCATAATGGAAGCTGAGAAACCAGTATTTTTCTTGACTCGGCCTTTGTTTCAGAAAGTTCCTATCAGAAAAAAAAAAACCAAAAAACAAAGCAAACCAAAAACATGACCCAGCAGATAATGACTGCAAGAACCATTAATTTCCCCCTTCTGGACAGAGGCCTGAAAAAAAACTTGCTTGTAAAATCAGAATTTCAGGGGAAACTCCAACTTAAAAGAGTCATCATTGACTCGCAAGCCAAACAACTGTAAATGATGAATTAAGAGCAGTTTAACTCAAATGTGCACGTGGATTCTCCTATTTTTGTCATGTGCTATCAGCTCTTCTCATTTGCAGGTTTTCCTCACTATTGTACAAGAAATAACACAAAAATTCAAGGAAAGAATGTGCCTGACTGCACACAGTGAAAGTTCAAATGTGCAAGTTCAAATGTGCAGGTTCACTGGGCTGGAGAGGAGCAGAGAGCAACACTATTTTCTTTTATCACCTCTAGTCATCCTGGGCATGCTAGCAGTAAATGGGTGGAAAAAATGTTGAAACAAATGTTGTTTTCTTAAATTGATGCTATTCACAGCAATTCACCTTTGTGTGCTGTGGCTAGATGCATTAAGTTTTAACTGCCTCATGGGGTCTGGGATTACCTTAAAGGAAAGTGCTGATTAAATATATTTTTCTGAAACAAACTTGATCCTTCATGCACAGCCACTTTAGGAATCATCTTATGTGGCCTGATCGAAAAAAATCCAGTGGACTTGGAGTAGGATTCATTTAATTGACTTCAATAAGCTCTGGATCAAACTCATGAGGAATGTAGAGTGACTTTCCCCTAATCTCTTAAATTCTTCTCCTCTCCTGTTCCAAAGCAATTACAAAACTGGTGAAATGGAAGGAATGATTTCTCTTGGTCTCATGTTCTTCATCAGTCTTCAGGTTTATTTTAGGCTATAAATCGCCCTAATCATGGATGCTTTCTTGTTTTTGTCTTACAATGTTTAGCTGCAGAAGGCCATGTTTACTGCCTTTCTGCAGCTGCTGTTGTGCTGAGATTGTTTATCTGCATAGTGCCTGTCTGCTGTGGCTTCTTAGGTATTTCACAATCTGAAAACCTCCAAACTCTTCAGTAGTTGATAAGAGAACCAAAGCATAATGTTCTCAGAAACAAAATCTATCAGACTGAAAAAGCTGAGGGTTTTTTTTCTCCTTTTGTGAAAGCATCTCTGAGGGCCAGCATAATAAAAGCCTTTTTCTGTGGCTGTGCTCTCTTGTGGTCCTGCATGTCCCACTTCACTGCTGCCAGAGCACAGCTGTGTGTAGCCAACATTTTGCTGAAGGGCTTGCATGAGGCTGGCAACAAGATACAGTGGTTTTGTGGAGCTGACTTGTACATCCACAACCATTGTGCAGGGAATGCTGCTGTTCTGCAGCCAAAGCAGATTTAGCTGCAGATCACTGCAACTGTCCAGTGTTGCAGTGTAACCAAAGAAGTGTTGGGCTCTTCAGCCAGGCTTACCCAGCATTGCCACTGCTGTATAAAATCCTGGGACTTTACATACTGTGCGTTGTGGCATCCAACTGGAAGAAGATGGAATTTTGAGGCTTGGAGTGAAATTTAAATTCCCATGATTCTTCTTGTCCTCACATCCATCCTGTTTTTTGCAACCGAGCCAGCACCAGTTTAAAAACATTGGCAAGCACAGAGATGTTCATGGTGATGAATATAAACAGGCTGTTGCAAGCATGTCTAAAGACATGCAAAGTTGTCAGGACCAGGGCAGTAAGGGCAGCCAAGGAGGAGTCTGGCACCAGGCACGCAGGATGTCACCCCTGCCCCTACCAGACAGCCTTGCTCCGTGGAGTGTGGTCCGTCTGGACAGTCAGTGATGCCTGGCAGCAGGTTAGTTTTGTAGATCTGGGACTGCAAATGGGTAAAATCCCTTGTGACCAAAGCCCTCTGCAGGGCTGAACAAGCCACAATAGGTACTTGTGAGTCTGTGCATTTGGGAGCCCTCAGGTTGTTTGATTTAGATGATTCTGTTGCTTACACTTGGAGCCTCTGGAGTAATCCATAAAGAAGAGCACACAAAGCCTGCCCAGCTGAAGGGTCACCTGTATGAAGGCATGAGGGTCTTGAAAAGCCCCTTGTGCCAGACTTCCCCCAGCCACTCTTGTGCCTCTTGGTCTTGTAGCCTCTGGCTGTGTCCCTCAGTGCCACTGCAGAGGAGAGACTCGTCTGTGTGCCTGCTGTCCCCATGTCAGGCACGTCACCACCGAGCTCTGTTGTGACTGCAGGAGCTCTTCTGCACAACTTGTCATGAAAGGAAGGGCTGCAGCCTTGTGGGACATGTGGGAGGAGGAGGCTGATAACCTTGAAGGCAGGCTTGCCCTTACTCCAGCCACTAAACAAATGCTGCCACATCTGGGCTGTAGTCATTTGTGCCCCTGCTTTGAGGATTAGGACTGCTCATGGAAAAATGTGTGTTGTGCTTTGTTTGGAACCCATCCCGCATGCTAAGGTTGTGATGTATAGCCCCCATCCTCCCCTGAAGTGTGTGGCTGGAGTGGTGAACATGCAGAAATGCTTTGTATGGGGGAGAGTTCAGGCTTTGTACCGAAAGAGGAGATTTCTAACAATAAACACATTTTGTGTGGGAGTGTGGTGAGTTGTTTGTTTGCTTGATTGTTCACGGGTTTTTAAAACAATTTTTGGTGAAAGATCTTAAGTATGTGTCCTCAGTGCACACTGGTCATTGAATGCTTGAGATAAGCTGTCCTATGGGTAGGATCCAGGAAAAGGGGCTCTCCCAGTGCTCAGAACTGTCTTTGCCATCAGTTCCTGCAGAAATGAATGCTGATGGGTGCGGTGTGCCCCAGAAAATTGCAGTTGCAGAAGCAGGGGCTTGCAGAGGATGACAACAGCCTGGCATCTGTGGTGACTCTTGGAGCCTGAGTCCCTGTCTGGGTCAAACAGTCTGACTCTTCAACCTCTGCAGCAGCTGCATCTGCAAGGCCACTGCTCTGTCCCCTGTTTTCACTTCAGGAACCCTTTCCTCCACTGCTCTGTCTCTTTATTTGCCTCCTGGGATGCCCTTGCGAGCATTTTGAGCATTTTGAACATGCCGTCATCTCTGGAGCTCTTCTTTTTCCTACGTAGATTGGACAAGTATTTGCTTAACGACAATAGCAGCCCTGTCCTTAGTTGCCATGAGTTGTCAGCTGTTGGGGGGAAGGAGAAAATGAGCTATTGTAAGAATGATTCTTTCATGCCAACTGGAACAAAGAGCTTGGGTTGCTCCCCCTTCCCCCTTTGTTTTAGCTTTCTGGTTCTTCCCAGTCTTGGAGACTGCAAGACATTTTCCAAATGTTTTTGCCTTTAAAGAATGAGGGGCATCAGTCTACCTTGAGGAGAGTAGTTTAGTAAAATTCAGCACAAATCAGACTAATGTCTGCATCTGTTCTTACAGAGCTCGTTGTGGCAAAGGGAACCAGTTTTGTCTGCAGAGACATGGTGGTGTTTGTTTGCACGTTGGTACTGGCTGTCCTCACTTAAGCAGGTATCTCTTTTCCAAAAGGCATGGGACAAACAGAGTTTTGCACTGGAGTGGAAGGACACCACTGGCTCTGAATGGTACTGCCTGTTATGAGTCACTTTGAGAACTGCACTGCTGTGCAATTCTCTTCCCTAAATTAGATTTCCTTAAGGTTGCTTTTATTGTTTGGTTTTCTTACCTTTCCCAAGCACTGCAGTCGGCACGAATTGCACAACAGCTAAGTGACCCAACAGCCCAGAGAGAGGCATGCGAAACCCTACTTGTGCCTTGAATCATTTGTATTTTTTGCAGTCTCTGGCTGTTTTTTTCCTAATCCTCAGCTGCTGCTTTGCCACTGCAGTTAGAGCTTGTCTTCCTGCCCAGTAACTGCAGTGCTACAACCTTCAGTTAGGTGGCTGTGGAGGGTGGGGGGCAGAGGAAGTGTTAAAAGGAAGGTGGTGTGAGCAGCTGGATCGTACTGGATGTGAGCAAGTGAAGAGGTCATTCCCATCACTAGGAGGAATCCAGAGAGCCTGAACTTTTTCCAGTCTGCCCTCTACTTAGAGCAAGTTAGAGATACCACCTTTAGTTAAAACAGAGGGTGAGGGGATAGTGTAGATGAACAAGGCTGCTTTAATGATACAGCTGGTAAGGCAAGAGGAGCTCTGACACAGCTGAAACGTTCCCATTTTCAGCTCTGTGTGCATCCTGTCCCACTGCTCAGCACCTCTACTCTGGCTGAACGTACTGAGGCTGAGGCTTTCACTGCTACATTGGTCCTGTTTGGCTCCCTAATCCCTGCAGCAGGGACAGAGGTGCCCACACGGGGCTGTGATGGGTTTTACTGGAGGTGTATCTCAGTTCAGGAAGCAGGAAGGCTTGGGTTTCTGTGAGTACTGATGTCACATGGGGCTCTGTTCATCCTGCTGGCCCTGTCATCAGGGTGTCTGCTTTTGTGCATTTGTTCCTCACAGTGCTTGGTGCCTAGCAAAAATCACACAGGTTTTTGAGGTGAGAACCAGCCTCCAGCCTCACTGCAATAAAACTGAACTCCCATCTCCTTGTGCACAACTGTGAGAAAGCTCATCAGTAGCAGCAACAGAATTTGAATTCACAGACAGCTTTAGGGTGTTTGAGGTATTTGTTATATTTATTTGGGGTTTGTTTTTATCTAAAGAGAAAGTGCATGGTAAATTACAGCTAGAGGTAAGTCCTACCACATGATACAGTGTAGGTCACACAGTCTGCTGATAGAATCCTGGCATGGGGTTATGCTGAGGATTTGTCAGAGACTCATCATAGTTTAGGCTTTATCCACTATAGGTTTAGGTCTGATTCCTAAAACTGTAACTTGTACATGTCATCCTTTCCCTCCCTGAAGCCTCATTAAATGTATACTTTGGTAAATTGCTTTATGTTTCTGATACAGCTGACTGACCCCTAGTGCTTAATGGAATTTAACAGGAGAGCTGGAGCTGCAGTGGGGTGATGGATATCATCAAACTCTAGGACAGCTTGCGAGATGCATCAAATGTGAACTCCAAATGTGTGCACGTACCAGGGACAAATGGACTCCAGCAACAGGAATAGTTCCCTAGTGCCATATGAGTTACTATGCCACAAGAGCATTAATCAATAAGTTTACTCCAGGAATTATTCTGAGGCTGAAGGGCAATCCAATGATCAGCAGAAGGATATTGGTGCTGCCAGAAACAAAGCTGCAAACAGCACAGGAATTCGAGAAAATGCATTCAATGCTGTATTTGTAATGGATTTACATATTTATATAACTGCAGAGTGAATTAATTTTATTCCCACTGCTTATGATACGAGGAAATCTGGGAAGATAATATTTTCCACTGATGGTGATAATAAATGTGATATATATGAAGTAGTTAAAAATTATTTGAGCCAAAATTCCATAAAAATTGGCAAGTCATGTATGGGCAGTTTTTCCTGAAAACTGGCAAGAAAATGAGCTAAAGGAGTGTTGATGGAAATCTGCATGTTTATCCATGCTTCTAATGCTGTTGAAAAAAGCCAAGAGGTTTTATACTGGCTTATGTAAAAATATGTAAAATGATGAAACCCTACAGGAAACTGAAATTATTTCCCCACCACCTTTATGTTGCTCAATGCAGCTGCTGTGCCACCCACCTCGTTATTGGGGCCAGGGGGCACGGCCACTTTGTCACCCCGGGGTTCCTCCATGCCAGGGCTGGGCAGGGGGACTCTGGTTGCCTCTGCTCTGCCCTGCCAGCCCCTGGCACCTGGGAATACCTCCTCAAGGACTCTCTGGATGCTTCTGAGTTGGGAGGCAGGGATATTTCTTCCAAACTCCTGGGAGAATTTTTGTACGTCCAAAACAAGGTATTCCCTCATTGTTTGAGAGGGGAAGCTTTCGAAACCTTGTGTGTATTTATGTGGGTATGTAATCAAAAGTATCTCTTAATAGATATATATATTTTTTACAGCAATATGTATCAGTAAAGTAAAGATATCTCTGAACATACATATTTAGAGATGAGGCCGAAGCCAAATCTACCTTTTAAGCCCCAGATTGGCCCTGTCCCTTTGCAGTCAGCAGACAGGCAGCAGAGCCAGCTGCAGAGATAAGAGCCAGGGTGATTAAACCCTCCTGATCTGGACTCCCATTGACTCCCAGCACTTCTGCTCCAGATCTGAGCCTGGTGGCACAGGCAGTCTGCAGCACCAGTGCAGATAGCTGAACCACTCCAGCAATCACAGCTGAGCCCTGGAAAATGGAAGGGGTGAGTCACATGAGGGAGATGAAAGCCAACACTAAGTGCTGTGATTATTCTATCAAAACGAGTGCTATAAACATGCAGTTAAAAAAACCCATCTATTTATCCCTAGCTAAACAATGCCATCAGGTGACATTAACTGGTGACACTTTCTAATCTGGGATTCTGAACTAGCTGGCTTTGTGTGAGCTTTGCTTTGCTTTGCAGCAAATGGGAGCAGAGGGGTAGCTGTGCTCACCAGGCTGGGCCCACTGAGGTTCAGAGCCCAAAACAGGGTGGTTTTGGGACCTTGATGGGATCGTTTCTGTGTTGCTTGGGATGGTAGTTTGAAACCTGTTCATGCATTTCTGCACACACAGCACTTCCATGGCTCGAGCTGTGCTGTCACTGTAACAGGCAAGCCCAGGGACCCTCCGTGGTTTGGGTCGGCAGCCGTGGCTCACACAGTCACAGCCACCACAAAGCCAAAAATTGCTGCAGTGCTTTGACGGGTGGAGGAAACCCCCACTCCTTTGCTGCAGGGGCTGCACTTGCAGCTGCTGTGTGGCTCTCCTGGCAGCCTCGGCAGCCGGAGCCCTCCTCTGCAGGAAAGGTCTGTAACCAGGGACACTGGCTGTGCCTTTCAAAGAGCTCCAGAAGAGGAAAGGTTTTTCTCACACCAATGACTCTCTTCAGGAGACCAGGAGAGTTAAACCATAAAAAGTCCTTTTAAATGTCAGGATGATGTAAGGTACCTGTGTCCCACCCTTCTTGGGTGTTCTTGGCTCCACTGTCCTTGACCCCAGTAATTTCAGTACTATTTGTTTTGAGTAATTTTGGTTTTGCTGCTGCATGTCCCTGTGAATAAGAAACAATGTTTCTATTGGCAGCAGTCAGTTCTCCATCCACCCATGTCTCCTCCTCAAGTACAATAAAAGTGCAGAACAGGCTCTCGGTCTCTGACCGTTCCAGTGAGTGTGCACTTTGTCACCCAGGTGGACTGAGAGCAACATTCCATCCTTTGAATGTTTGTGTGTCCATGCCAATGGCAGAAGGCACAAGGTTTGTGTCTAGGCTTTGAAGGTACCTCAGGACCTAGATTTGGAGGTTTGGTTGATGCCACTTGTAAATCCAGCTCCAGCTTCTGTAACTTGAGAGCTGAGTGTGTGAAGTCACTGGGAGCTCTGCCATGCTTATTTGGGCATGACAGCTTCACACTCATAATTTCCTGGGTTTGGGATTCAGTGTTTCTATCCCAACCAACTTTAAGCAGGGAGAAGCAGATTATTAATAAGGTTAGCTCTCCAGGGCTTGGTGTTTTTTTCTTTGCATGTTGCCATTTCTGGGAACTCCACACTGAAAAGCTTTGGACCAAAGGTCTTCTCAGGTTTTAAAAAGCTAGAAGGGTTCCTGCAAGTCTGTGGGAGGCATCTTTCTGGCATCCTCATGTGCTTGGCTGCAGTCTTCAAGCCTCCTGGGAAATGAGTGAGAACCCAGCCTTCTGCATGCAGTGTCAGAATGCCTGCTAGCTTTAAAGTTAAGGGGTTTTTAAATGGCTAAAATGTTTTCTGCTTAAGAAGAATGAATCTCCCACAAAGGATGTCTGCTGCAAATGAGAGGACTGCACTTCCCATAAGCTCCTCCAAAGTCTGATGGAAGTACCCTGCTAGATCTGTAAGCACACCCTATCAAGTTCTAAGAAAATATCTCTGAGTTCAGATTTCAGGACCATTTGTTCACCATAATTTGTTTATGCTTCACTGAAATGTTGGATCACTAAATTCATAACATCTGCTGATGCCACTGGCTGCAAAAGGTAGAAGCTGTCACTTACTAGGAGTGTGAATAGACATGTTGGATGACTTTGTGGGATGCCTAGTTTATTTTTCTTTGGTACTGCTCAACAGATATGGTTTTCATCTTGCAATGCTCCTAGAACCAAAAGCAAGACCAGCCCTTGCATCTCCCTCCCTCCTCCTTCATGGCCTAGAAAGAGAAGTGTAGTGCTGCTGTTCATAGGGGAGCACAGCTCTGTGGTAACAGGGGTGCAGGGGGACTAAATTTAATAAAGGGACACCCAGACCCTTCTGGACTGGGTGTCTGCCCCATGGCATCTTCAATTCCAAGCTCTGGTTTCCTTCTCCTAGATGGGACACTCCCAGTCCATGCTAGAGTAGCTGCTTCTTGGTGCACGAGTGTAGCAAGATAATTATCTTCTAATGTGAGACTCTTGCTTGGGCTGTGCCCTGAACATAGATTATTATTATTATTGCAGAACAGAAAAGTATGTATGAAGCATATACCTCTACAGTGTATATAAAAAACATACATACCTGAACAGAAAAGTACTGATGCTGCTTGCAAGTGAAATGAAGCGAGGCTGGAGGAATTGCTTTGTTGTTGTATGCTTACCTGGGTCTTCTTTCCTTTTTTCCCTCCCCTTAAGAAAGGCAATAAGAGCCTACATTAGAGAAAAGAACCCTCTGAACTTCTTGTCAGGGTCACAAAGTGGTTACATGATTAAAAAGGAATGTATATCCTTGAGCAGACCGTGACTTGCTTGACCTGGTGAAATGTTAGGGCCTGTGATCCCATGAGAATCAGAGAAATTTTGGAGTTTGGACTTTTTCCTATGCATCCACATTATTTCAGTCAGATGTTCCCTTCACAGTGCTGTTGCTTCTATGTGATCCTGCACAAATCCCTGAATTTCTCTAGGTCTTCACTCTTCTGCTGGGTGACATACAGCAGAGGTCCATTTGTTCCTGCCTTACAGGGTTAAAGAGTGGCTGGTTTGCACTGTGTGCTGTGATGCCCTGATGAAAGCTATCGTGTAAGCTCTGATAGTGCAGCATGCCCACACTGAAAAGCATGCAGTCTGGAGAGTTAGACATACTTTCTTCTCACTTGCAGAGAAGACAAGTCTTTCAACATGTTTTGGTTTTGGATTTTGATCTTTAACCTTGATACTTACAATGGTTGGAAGAGGGAGAGGGTTGGCAAGTGTCTCTCTGGTAGAGATTAACCAGACCAGGAGCAGTGGAGCAGCTGGGGGGGATCCCAGCTCTTTCCTGCACAGCACACCTAGCCCAAGAGTAAAGCCTGTGTCATGTCAACAAGAAAAGATCTGCCTCCACTTGGCAACAAAGTCTGTAACACTAAACTTGCTTTCTTGCTGTTCTTTCTCTCAGCACTGCTGGTATTTTCCTCACCTTCCTATGACAGCTCTCTTCTCCAGGCACAGAGGGGTCACCCCTGTGTTCTCTTAACAAACTGGAAATGAGGAAGTGATGCTAAAAGCCCATCCTTTGATAGCATTTAAAAATCCTTCTTTACCCCTTGTGAGAGGGGAGAAAATAATGTGGAGACATTTTGGGGTTTTGTTTTGACCCTGATTTGCCAAGGTGTAGAAACTACATGAAGCAGTCCAGGGTTTTAGTTTCATTTGTTCTGTCCTCTGGTTTCATCATTTTGGAAATGCAAACAATGCACAGAGGATCTTGTTGCAACATCTTCCAATAAGAGCAGCACAAAATCGCCCTGGCTACGTGACTCTCCTAGATCCCTGCTGCCTGTAATATTCCTTCTGATGAAGTCATTCAAAAGTGTATGGGCAAATCAAGAAGTTCTTGATCTCTGCTGATGCCATAGTGGCATCTACTGTAGGAAAGACTAAGCCTTGGCCCCTTCCTGCAGTGGCCACCTGCACTCCTGCAGTTGGGATGTCAATACAGAGTTTTGAAAGCAGCTGATACCTTTGTAACACTGGGGGAAGGGCTGCTCCTCTCCTTGGCTTGCCCCAGGGCAGAGACGGTGCACAGGCAGGGTCCATTCCTCCCAGGCTGGCTCCTGGATGTGCAGAGAAATGCTCCCTAGGCATGTTGTGAATGGTTCACACCTACATCCCCCAAAGGCTCTTCCTCGGTGAGGTTTTGCCTGTGTCTGAACAATTTCCTGGGCAAAGCCCTTCAGCTGTAAATCTGGTACGTTGTCTTTGCACCAACAGTGCTACAGCCATAAACCAGTGACAGCACTCACAATTAATGCCAGCACATTAATTGGCCTCCTTCAGTCTAAAATAAGTAATTCCATGGTCTTGTGAGGGCAAATGTGAGGAAAGAGATTCCGAAATACTGAATACTTGAGGGGATTAGCAAAAAATGCAAACGTTTGTCTTTCAGGTTAATAGCCTGTGTGGATGCTGTCATTCTGCCCCTGGGAACCTGTGGGTTGGCATCAAGGCTGTCTCTGAGCGTGTTGAGAGTAGTTAAAGTATTATTAATACGGGCCACATTCCATGGATGTGCAGTTCTGAGGTGCTGAGGACACCCTTGTTAAAATCTTGGCAGATCATCACAAGCATCTTCCCTGTTTTTGGCCTGAGGGAGGTGTTCCTTTATGGGCTGCATTAGTCAGGAAAAAAGGAGAAGGTTTCAAAACAAAACCAAAGTTCAAACTCTGAAAAAAAACCCCAAAACTTTTTAAACTAGGATATTATTCTGGGGCATGTAGTTGCAGGCATGTGCAAAGGCATAGTGAGTGTTGAGGAAGGTGTAAGCTTTGCTGAGAAGGGAGCTCTCGAGATTCCAGCATGGTTGACAAGTACTGACTCCTCTGTTAGAGACCTGCACTCTGCCAGGAAGTTTTCCAGCTGAAGTGGACATGTTCCTACCACTGAGATAAAACAGCTTACTGAACTTCAATGAACTTGCAGAAAGTATCTGAATTTTTTTGCTCTAAAAGCCTTTCCACCATGCAAGTGAATGGAATGCGTGGGACTTATGACTAATGGCAAGAAACTTCAGAGCAAAATGAGAGCATCACACAGTCAGAAGTCACAAGTCTGTTCCTCAGCACCTGGCCTGCCCAGAAGGCTGCTCAGGGGGTATCCTCTTTGATTGCAGCTGCATGAGGAACCTGCTGAGAAGTGTTCATGTGGCAGGTACCAGTTCTGCCCTCAGGGGCTGTGTGAACACATCAGGAGCAGTGTCCTGTGCAGTCTTACTCTCCCTGTCCCCCTCCTGCCAGCACAGGCTAAACATTCAGACAGGTGGATGTTAATCCTCTGGAAAGGGAACAGACAGGACAGCAAATTTGAAAGCATTGTCCAGTTACACTAAAACTTTGTCTCTGTTGTGTATTTATTTTGAGCAAGAGCGATGGAGGCTGGTTTCAGTAAGAACATGCTTTAAGTTCCTCTGTGCTTTGTAATAAGTGTTTTCAACCCCAGCTCTCATGTATGGAAAAAGAAGTCTAAATAAAATGTAATTATAGCATAAAGTTAGCTTTTCTCCCCACTTCAAAGCTTGGAATATGGTTGTTTTTACAGTTGGTAAAAATTCATAATGTTGTCAGGCTTGGTGAGGAAATACTCATTTCTGTGTAGCTGAGGACCTTCATTCCACACTGTTTTCTTCAGAGGATGGAATTCCTGACCATTGTCAGGACTGTAAAGGCTCAAGTGGTCCTTGGAGTGGTCACCAGTTCAGGCAGGGCTGAAGTTTGGATATTGCTGTGGGTTTTATGCCAAAACTTCCTGGCGGTGACTGGGACAGCAGCAGAAGCTGTGGCTCTGCTCTGGTGTTGGTGACAGCCCTGCTCTGAGCAGGAGGCTGGGCTCAGTGACACCCACTGCACCTGAGCTTTGTGGCAGCCCGTGGAGGCCTCTCTGAGCTTCAGTAAAATGCAAAGCCAAGCAGGCAGGGTGCAGACACACAAGGGATAATTACAACAGCATCAGGCCACGAAGGGGTGCTGAGGGGTGGCACTTGGTGTTTGTCTGCTTCCACCATGTTAAGCTGGAAGTGAAAAGATGTAATGTTCCATCTCAAGAGATATCCAGCCTCCTGGAAATATTTATACCTGTTAAAGTTTCACTGTTCAGAACAAGCCAAAAATATTGGTGTTCTTTGGATGAGTGTGTCCTTATTCATATTTCAAAAAATGCCTACCTGTTAAATGACCTTCTGCAGGCTGCTAGAAAGTGCCAGGGAAGGGCCTTTATACTTTTGTATAAATTACATATTATGTATATGTAATAGAAATAAATATAAATACAACATTGCTGATGTTGTATCTGCCATCTGATTTTTAAAAAAACAGCACAGAGGAGAAAATATTTCCTATTTTAAATCTCTTTGATTACTTGCCTGTGAACGGTTGATGAATCCAGTTGGCCTGCTGTAAATCTGGGAGGGATTCTTTGGACAAAGTACCTAGTGTATTTTGTACTGTTTTAGCTGAAAACAAGTCATCTTTTTAATTATGTCTTTGAAAAGATGTCCACTGGCTAAATTCAGCAAAATTTTACATGCATGTTGGGAGGTGTTAAAAGCAGCCAAACAACTGCTGTATGCTCTGAAGAGAAAACTTTCATCAGGGTAAAGGGAAATTATTTGGGATTGAGATTGACCTGTTAGTTATTTCTGGAGGGCAAATAAAGTGGGGAAAAATCAATTCTGCCCCACAGCCTATGCTGGTGATGCATGGATGGTCATGCTCAGAAAAACTACACAACAGGGGCTGCCTTGTTCTCTCTGGTGCATTTGCAGGGGAACTTGGTGGCTCACCACATGAAGTTGGAAAAGCTTGGTCATCACCCCCATTCTCTTCCCTGGCCCTCCAGGTGGGTGTAACGCTGTACTCCCAACCATTGTCCAGCACCCCATGAACATCCTGGGCCTGGGAGGAGGTAAGAGCTGCCCTGCATGGCAAGCAGTGCCACATTTGCAGCTTTCCAGCCTGCCAGAGCAGTCAGTGGCAGCACAAGGGTGACCCCAGCAGCTGTGCTGGCTGCAGGCCACCACTTTGGCAGGGCAGGAAGCCACAGCTCAGCCAAGCCTGGCTGAAGGGAAGACCCAGCCAGGGGAGGGAGGGTGCTGGGGTGGCAGGAAAGGCTGTGCAAGGAGCAGTTGTCCGAGCAAGGCAGTGTCCCACAGGAAATCTAGGGCACGCTCAGAGTGGATTTGTTCAGCCTCTGCCAAAGGCAGGCCCAGGGACCTCGCTGTGTCCCCTGGGGTTTTGCTCAGACAGTGGAGTGGATATTCAGGGCTCTGCTGGAGCAGAGCTAAGCCCAACAGTTCACAGCTGTTTGACCATCATAGAAAGCCTAACTACGGAGAGGAATTTTTCCTTGTTGATTTGTATGATTTTCTTTGGAGAGCAATGGTCCTTTGGGCTCTCTGCTTTTTCACTCATCTGTTTAAAAAACCCCATTTTGGGACATCCCAATTCCTTCAGCCAAGAAAAGCTGGATTGTGCTCCTGGCTTGCTCAGAAATGGTTGCTCAAGAGCAAAATGAAGCATTCCTGTCAGGAATTGGATGCACAACATCCAATGTGCTCCTGGGGTTAGAAGAATAGGTCTTGGGCTCGTGGAGAAATCCTCCTCATGGCAGTGCATGACGTCAGTGCAGAAAGGGCCCATCCAGCTCTGCATTCCAATAGGAAACACAGCAGCCAGGTGATATGTCCAGCAACAGGCGAGCTTAATAAACTTCCTGCTCAGCTTGAGGACAGGATAAATAGTTCCATGATGTCTGCTTAACAAAGCCAAATTGCACACCTCTCTGTATTACAGAGCTGCTCTGGTTTAGGGACTGTCAACATTTCCCATCTGGATGGATGATTTAGCTGCTTCCCTTCTCATCAGGGCGTTTGACTTACCCAGTGCTGCTACAAGACTGTTTTTACGGAATATAATTTTCATCTGCTGGCTATGTCATCCTTGGGCTTGAAAAAGGAGTTTTAAGCAGTATTAGAGTAGAAGGATAATGAATATTTAAACACATAATTTTGCAAACCCCTGGAGAATAAAGAATAAAGAAACTTAGAGGCGGACTGACACAGATTCTGGAGATGGCAAACGCTCTCCCCTCCTTGCTTTTAGTTTTAGAAGGATCCATGGGATTGAACTATTACTCATTAGGGTCTGCCCTCCCAGCTTTCTGCCCCGCGCCGGATGCGCAGTGTTTGTAAAGAAAGCAAACTTATTGCACTGTGTAATAAGATTTGAATGCAAACATTGAATTAACATTATCTGTTCAGAAGCATTGTTTAAACAACAGCTAACCTTTCTGTGCCAAAGCTGAATGAAACCTTGAAACTGGAGGTTGGGTTTTCTGTTCTGCTGACCAGTGCCATGGATTGATGTGCTGTTGATACAACCACTTTCTCAGGTTTCACGTATGGAAGTCTGTGATGGAGCAGTAACTTCATTAATTTGGCCCATACTGATTCAGTTGAATGCTAATATTTTGACCTTATTCCCTAGGAAATATTCCTCCTGCTGCACAGACTTGGAAAGCATGGCCATCCCTGCGTTCTGAGCCACATTTATGACAAACTTTCAGAAAGATAATATTTCATGCGTAAATACGTGAGTCTTGGTTATTAACACTTTCTGTATTACCAGAAAAAGGTGAGTCCTCATTGCTCTGTAGCTTTTGAGTGTTCCTTTGTATTTTTCAGCACCCTGAGGTGTACAGTTCTGCCTGCCCTCTAACCCAGGAGAGACAAGAATGTGAGTCCTGTGTGCAGCTGACCTCACCTGGGCTTGACACAGAGGATAAAGATGCAGAGGTACTTACAAAAAAACCCTTAAATACAAAGGTCTTTAAGCAAAGAGCTCCTTCAATGGCTTTGTGCATCTAAAGCCCCGTGGTGGATCCAGCAGGCTCTGTTAGGGAGGAGTGTGGAGAAGCTGAACGTTGGTTACGCATTGACTGACCCATATAGTCTAACTCAGTGATCACTGAGGTGGAATCTGCCTGGTTATCTCAAGGAGGAGGAAGAAACTGGGCTAGGAATTATGTTTTGTGAAAATACAATACAAATTCCTAACCCAGTTTTCAGCTGGGAGAACATGTTATTGTTGAACAATTGATACCACTTCATGGAAGCTTATTTTCTCTGCCTTCAGGGAAATTCAATTAAGTGAACTTCTATTTTAGAACACTGCTCTTTCCTGTCACTGATGAAGCAATAATAGTTGCAGAACATGGGATTTTCTGGGAGTATTGGTTGTTACTCTCATTTATATTAATGTTTCAGTCTCTGTTCGAATCTTATCTATAATACCCTCCGAGAGAGCCCACTAGAGACCTAACTGATTTCACTGGTGACTCCAGGCTGCTGTGTGCTTGCTGCCACAAGGCAAAGAGAAAGGCATGTCCCACAGCTGCAGGAGGCAGTGCTAGAGGTGCTGTGGCCCCAGTGAATAGGGCTGTACATGACAGCAGCTGAGGTTTGTGGCATGCTCTACCCACAGGCTCTTGCTGACATCCAGAGGAGCCTGTTCCTCCACATAGTGAACTGCTTCTGTCACTATCCAGCCCAGAAACCAAAATGTTCACAAGTGGTGCAAGTCCATTGTCTAATCTTTGCATTTGCTGAGCTGTAATGAGCATGGAAAGGCAGGGATTTGAATCTCACATGACAAGAAGTGTCAGGATTGGGGATTAATTCTCTGTGAAATAATTTTGGTGATGGGATGCCGCCAGGACGCCTGACTCTGCATTCCTCAGACACCCCAGATTCCCACAAACTGCAAGGAGAGGACTGGGTAGGCAAGGAATGCAGCATGAACTTGTAAACTTTTCAGAGACATCTTAGCACCTTAGTGGGATGATCTCAAGAGCCTGCTGTGCCAAAAAGGTGATCCTTCTAGGACTGGGGCCATTTCTAGAATGCTGAGCTTTAGTGAAGGGCACATTTTTATAACTGTCTTCTATAAAAGGCTAAATACCAGGTTAATTAGGCTTGACCGTGCTGACAGAGTCTTAATTAAATCACTGTGAACAATATCAGCGTTGCATAACTCTATTTCCATCAAAATTGCCAGAAATTAAGATATTTTCGTTGTTCCTTGTAAGAGATGAAGGTCTGACAGCTTGTTCCCATTTCCAGTACTGCTGGTTCATTAATTTGTCTGTAATTCTGAGCTTTCTACTCCATTCCCATCTCTCTTTGGTTCTCTGTTCTGCTTGCTTAGCACTGACATTTTGGCTCATTCTGTATCATGCTGTATTGTGCCTTTCCTGTAACCCTTTTGTCCCTCCATCCAGCCACAGAGGTACAAATGCGCAGTCCATCAGCAAGGACGGGTCCTGCAAAACACCACCTACCACAAGCTTGTATCTGGTGTATCTGGTGTCCAGCACCTGTTTTTTGGGTTGGTTTATTTTTTTTTTTTTGAGGCTGAGTCCCTGGGCAGAAGTCATTTAAGCAGAGTGGAAATCCAGCCTGAGCCAGGGCTGCTCGGGGATGTTGGCGATCCACGACTCCTGGGTGCTGATTAATTGCTGGGTCTGTAAGGGTTAAAGGGAATGCAATGCCTGGTCTTGCTGCCAGTCTCCTGCCTGTCTGTCTGGAAAAGGGGGGCCACTCCATGCCAGCCTTTGAGTCATGCCAGGAGCACAAGCCAGGGCAAAGCCCTCTGCTTGCTGCACAAACCCTGGGAGCAGCCCGCTGCTTTCTCCTTGTCGGTACCTGTGCTTCCAGGCACACTGCAGCAGCTCTTAGCAGAGCTGAAGGCAAGAAATGCCCGTGTGAGTTTTGGAACTTTAGCCTGCTGAGCTCCTAGCCAGGGGACAGCAGCAGTGGATGGCTGTTGTCCCCTCCTGTCACCAGAGGTCTGGGGAGCCCCTGCTTTCTCAGAGGGGAGCAGGCAGCACAAGTCTGGCTTTGTCTGGCCTTATGCCACCTGTGGGTCGCCTCAGGATCAGGAAATTCCCAGCTGCTCCCCAAGACAGCCCAAATCTGGAAATGGTGCAAGGAGAACTTAACCTGGACGTGATAGCTAGGATCTGGCCTGAAATCTCCTCTTCAACTCCAGAAAGAGTTTGCTGTCTCTGTCTAAATGTTTTTGTCTATCTCTGCTTAAAAGCTTTAAATAATGTCACGAAACTACTCACACATCCCACGCTGCAAAGCATATAAACAGTGAGAGGAGCTGAGCGTGTTTAACAAGCTGGAGCACTACCAAAAAAGACTTAAAGCCTGTGATCAACTTGGTAGCACACAGGAGCCACCAGCGGGTGATCACAAGAGCTGACTCAAGTTCTGCTTCCTCTTCTGCTTTCCTATCCCATTGTACATCCGTGATCTCCAAGTTATCCATTCTCTGATGACTTTAGGCTCGATCAAGCCTTCAGCTCTTGTTGCTGCCATTTCAGGGAACCTGTGGATCAAGTTCTCAGGATCTTGAAAGAGCCCCCATGCCTTGAAATCCCACTTCTTAGGCTGCAGTTCATCTTCTCTGTTCTCTCCCTCTTGCCCTCTTGCTTTGTGCTCGTACTCAGCCCTTGTGATGTAGAATGCAAATAAAAAGGTTTTGTGGGAGACTACCAGCAGATTGCAATCTTCTTATCTCTCATTCCAGACTCATCCTGAAATGACTCGTTCTTTCTTCTCTTTTTATTTCACAATATAAGCATTTCACAGAGGAGGTGACATCTTTCAGTACTTTAGCATTTCATCTCCCTATGTCTTCACATTTTTTTCCACTTTCTCATCTGCATGTTACCAACTTAATTATGCTGCACAATGACTTTAAAAAGGCAAACTCTAACAAAGGCTAACGGGGATGTTTCTTGGCAGCTGGTCATTGTTTTGCCTTGGGCCCATAACTTTGCTTGCCACTCTCCACTGGGCACTGAAGTTGTTCTTGTGTTTAAAGATAATTGCTCCGAGCAAGATTATATCATATTTTCTGTCTATGCTTTCAGGAGAGTTTAATGCTGTATAATCTGCTCATTATAACCACATCTCCAGACAATAGCAGGCTGCAGAATACAGTGTGATAAAGTATTAGCAAATCTTGTTCGTGTTCACTCCCTGTCATTATATTTATGTTCTAATGGTTCAAGAGCATACAGAAATTTTATAAAAATGGGGCTCAAATTAGTGGTTGCAGATGTACCCAGTTTTCTTCACCCACAGCCAAAGATTACATGGACTCTAGAAGAGGTGCATGATATTTTTTCTGAATCAGTCTGTATCTTGCTATCTAATGATGCATATTGACTAATCATGTTGATGTGACTGAACCAAGCTTCAGTAAAGGCATTGGAGTATAACTGCAGCAGCTACCATCTTCTCCAGGGAATTCCAGCTAAATTTCTGAAGCTTAGTATGTCCTGAATTTTTATGGCCCATTTTCCACAAGCTCATTTCCATGATGCTCATTTCTTTTGCAGCAGAGCAACTTCTTGTAATTTACTTGCTTTTCTCTGAGCATGGCTGGTAGCTGAAGTAGTCAAATTCCATTCAAGACTGAGGAGAAGTGACTTTGCCTCAGTCTCCTGTCTTGTTAAAGATATAACCAATGTTTAAAGGCTTGGGAAGTTGTGTTTCTTGAAAGACCAGTTCCTTTAAATCCCTGCATATATATTTAATTTCTGAGTGCCACATGTCAGTTAAGTCCTGAAAACATGGTGAAGACACATTATTTCCAGAACCATCTTTTGCAAGACTAGAAAGGATCTGGTCTTGTCCCAGATTGTACTCCTGGTTCCTAGAAATACTCTTGCTAGGAGATAAGGAATATGATGTAACCATGGATGTCCCTTGGGTATTCTGGATTGAATGAAATCCTCCTTCTCTACCATGAGAGTGGTCGTAGAATAAAAATTCCAGATGGGCTCATCATAACACAAACATTTACTGAGGTTTCAAGCTGGGACATCTGGGAAAAAACTATGGAGCAAAATGCTAAAAAGAAAAGGTGTATTCATCCTAACTGGGACAGCTTTTACCCCGGAGTGGCCAGGGGAAGTGCTGTCTTCATTTGGCCAGCAATAATTAATGGCAGGAATTCCCAGCCAGTCCAACCTTGGACTTGAAGGTGAGCTCATGAAGGTACTTACTGGGGGTGAGGAGGAGTCTCTTGGGGAGCCTTGTCCCTGGAGCAGGGCACTATGGAAATACCTGGTGCTTGGGTGAGGCTTTATAGTGACATTCCTTGTTTGTCTTCATTAATGTTTAAATTTATCTTGTGGGGAATAGAGCCGACCTTGAGTTTGCTCTATGTGCCATCTACAGGTAGGGGGGTGAGAGAGGCTTCTCCTCCTGCCAAAACCATCCTCCTGCTTTGTGTTTAATGTAAACAGTGTGTTTAGAAATGTATTGTCTGTGGCAGACCTGACATCACAACCAAATTCTTTAAAATAAAATGTTTAGGGGGAATCGTGTGTCAGCTGCCTAGCGCTGAAATGTATGGAATGGAATTAAGCAAACCTTTTCTTAATTAAAAAAATGAAAACAGGTTCTGAACTTTATCTAAGGGTCACTTTGGGATGATTTTTAGACAGAAAAAATCTTGGCTTTCTGGCAGGACAGCTGTGAGGGAGTGTTCTATTCATTAGAACACAATTTGTCCAAGAAAATACGTTCCAAGTCCTAATCAATTTAGATGAAAACTTGCTGGACAGGGTTCAAGCAGGCCAGTTATGAGTCTTATAAAGCCAAACCCACATGTCTCAGTGGGCAGGAGGCAAGATAATCTTAGCTTACAATGGAATGTTTAAATGTATACAGCTAAGACACTGACATAGGCACAAGGGTTGGTTCTTTTGTGATTTTTTTTTTTTTAACCCATCACAAAGATGGGTCAGAATTTTTAAGAAGAATTGGAATTTTTAAAGAGAGGGAATATCCCTTTAAGATATAATCACTCATGCTGAATGGACTATGGCCATATCTGTCCTTTCTTCAGCATCTATAGAAAGATTTTTGGAAAAGACCAGCTTCTAAAGCACTGGGAACGGAGGTGTGCCTCCGAATAAAGGTCCTTGGCATCACAGGCTCTTGTGGAGTTTTATAATTCCCAGCTGTATGAGGATATTTTTTTAAATGAGCTGCTTCAGCAGTGGAAATGGAGCAGTTTGGAGAAGCTGTTGCACAGTGAGCCCCTGGGAAGGTGACAGCATGCACAGCATTGTTCTGCTGTTAAATGCAGGCTCTTTATGATGACACATCGCTACTGAGCACAGAAAATCACAGCTCAACACACCCCCAGCCCTCCTGGGGTTAATGGTGACTATTTTAGGGTTTGCTTTTCTGTCATTCAGTTAATTTCTCCATTATTGCAGCTGGTAGCTTTAAAACAATGTATTTGCAGATCCTTGCAAATTCCCATAAGGATGAGATATATAACCTGAGCAGTCTTTAGCCTGGGGAATATTTCATTTCTTAATCTGAAATGGTTTTCTAACTTGCAGAGTCTTAGCTAAGGTTAATCTCCATCACAAACATGAATCAAGGGTGCCTTTCACAGTAACTTTCAGTGCCTGGTTGAAAGCCACAGCAGCAAGTTGGTCTCTGAAGTGCCAGTTCACATTCACCTCTTTGCTAGTGGATCCTCTGCTCTCCTGCATCCGTCACTGGGAAGGGACAAACACAACATTTCTCTTCTCTCCTGACTCTCTTCTGGCACTGGAAGGCCTTCACTGACTTCAGGGGGGGAAAAAATTCTTTCTAGCTGTACGTGGCCCTGTCTACACCACAGGGCAGCCCCTCAATCCCAAACTTGTTACTCACCAGCCTTCTCCTATCCAAGGACTGAGACCTGAGCCAGGAGCTGTCTTTTGTCATCGTGACTCCTCTAATTTCAGAGGGCAGTGAAACACCCCTTCTGCCAGTCCTCCTCCTCCTCCTTTGTCCAACACCACCATCCTGCACCTGTATCCCCCCTCTTGACTCAGAGAGGGATTTACCAGCATGGCTGGGGCTGGATGTGAAGGAGAAGGATCATACAGTATTGTTAAGCAACTTGTGGTTAAAGTCACAAACTCTGGAGACTTCTTGACTACTGTAAACGCCAGCGGCTCGTTGTCCCACAGCCTCTTCCTTCCTTCACGCCTCGCTCTGCCAAGTCAGCCACCTGAGACTCTGCTTATTGCTCTTGTTTTCCCTGGCTCTTCTCACTTGTTTACTTAAAAATCTCTTTCCCTCCCCTTCCCTTCATTTGAATTTCTTGCAGGAGGGTCTTGTAAGGACACCTACTTTAATCAGAATTTCCTGTGAATTAATAGGCAGGGGTTTTTTTGAGTTTTACATGTTTTGAAATAAAAATGTGATCGTTTCTTCATTGCCTCTTCCCCGAACTCTGCTTTCAACAAACCCTCTTCTTATGGAAAGCTGTGGTTTTAAGGGCCCAGTTTAAAAGGCAGACTCTGTCCCACAGAGAAGGAGGAGGAGGGGTACTTTGGATACAGCAGGACAGCCTGTCACCCAAGGGAAAACAGCCGACATGCTGCTGAGGCTGGCTGCATATTTTTGTTTCAAAAAGCACTCCAGACTCAAACCACCTGTGAGTGAGTCTGGCTGGCTGATTTAGTAGGGCCTAGTGCAGGGTGTCCTGTCAAAAGCCACGCTTATTTTCACAAAGGCAAATGAATCAGGTTTTATGTGGCAGGGTGACATCTCGCTGGGACAGGCTCATCAAAGCTTTGTAAAACAAACTGTAAGCGAGAGGTGCAACATTTCCTTCCCAAACCCGGAGAATAGACAGGCGTCCTATGGAAAAGTGAGTCATATTCTCTGTGGTACATTCTGTTCATTCTGTTATAATAAACATGAGTGTTTGTTTGCTGAGTCCATCAGCATGCAGACCCAAACTTGATTAGGAGGACGAGCTCCTCGGCCGCGGCCAGGCTCGCGTGTGCACTGCTGTTTGCTCGCTGTGTTGTATAACAGCACCAGTCATGTCAGCCTGCCATTCCAAGAGGAAATAACAGCACTTCCCTCATTTCTTTCAAATCCATCCCAAATTTCTATAAAAGACATCAAAGCAATTACTCTGATGCTTCCCGTGCTTTCCAAATGACTCATCTTTAAAGAAACTGCTGGAAAATAAAGCGCAACCAAGGTTCCTTAATTCCAGGGCTTGAGACTTTTAAGAATCTCATGGAAACAAGTCAAAATAAGAAGCCACAAACCCACCTTCTCATAAAACCCTTCTGCATGTTTTATATATTTCTCTGCTACCAGTTGGAGTTGGTTTTACGAGCTACACTGCCAGGAGATAAAGCAGGTTGTGAGTCCAGCTCCGTGACTGCAGAAGGTGAATTAGCTGTCCAAGTGTGTTCATTGCTGCCGCTGTTGGAAGATGACTTTTAAATAGGATGATGCTTGGCTGCATCCAGAGCTGGTAGTGAAATAAGGGATTGTCTGCTGGAAACAAGGGGACTTCTGGGAAGGAATTTTCTATGCAGCGTGAGTAGCATTTTGGAAATCTGACTCTTGCCCTGTTACAAGAACGGGCAAGGTGTCCAAAGTTTTAAATGCTCACTGCATTTCTAAGAACTGTAGATGGGACAGGAGGGATTGTTTCTGACTTCAGTGGGAAGAGAGTTGGAGATTGGACATGGCTTAGAAACTTGTTGGGCTATAGCTTGAAGCATTTCAGCTATTTCCATGGAATCACTTGCTAATTACAATTGCTTGTCTAACGAAGTGCTCCAGGAAGTGAGGTTACTGTCCTGAAAAATCTGAAAGGAAGGGCTGGGGACAATGAGCATCCCCTGCCTGGCTCTGGCAGGTAGGCATTCCCAGCTTCTGGGGTGCATGAAAGTACCCTTAAGAGGGCTCATTTTGCTGACTTTTTTCTTCCACCTTTATCCACATGTGGAAGGAACAGTGGCATTGCCATTGCAGACTCTCTCATGCAAGAGGACCACACACCAAAAAGCTTTGGAGTACCAAACAGCATAAGACTGCAGGTAAAATGGGTACTTCACTCCTCAGCCTGAACCTACCAGGGGCACTCATGTTGGAAATAAAAACTCTTTTGCCTTTTTGCTCTGGCAAATATCTGGTGTGAGGTGTGTCTTTTTGGGGTGTTTTCTGCCTAGATAATTTTTTTTTTTAATTTCTCAGCAAGCTGTCCAATCACTGAAGTCCATTCATTCTTTCTGGTCCTGTATAACAGGTATTTTTAGCAGTTGAGGAAAACCCTACATTGTCCCTCCTCAAAGTCTCCTTGTGCCATTGTTGAGGTGGGGAAGTGCTTCAGAGGCATGTGAGATGCTCTCAGCATGCACAAGCCAGCTCCAGGAGCCAGTCCAACTCCAGGCTCCCAGCAAGAACCCAGAGAGGTCTCCTATTCCACAGGGAAGCAGCATCCAAAGGCTCCCCTCACCCACTGCAGTGTCCTAGCTTCTCTCCATGAGTCATGCATCACAGGAGGGCTTATCTTGACCATAAGTGGGATGTTTAATAAACCTGAGGTTTTTAATCTTTAGATGTTCACAGCTGTTCACAAAAACATAATACACAGTCCAGCATTAGCAGCTACATTGGGAGAAAAAATACATAGCATTGTACTTGATCAGGGGTCAGGATATCTCCATGGGTTCTCTGGCAGGAATGAGTGGTTGGCATCGTATTTTTCTAGGTAAAATACAAGAGGTTTACCCAGTAATAGAGCCTGTTGAGTCTAGAGCAGCCTGACTTCTTGTAACACCCCCTGCACGTCCATGCCTGTGTTGCAGGTGGAAACACCATGTTTAAGAAGTGAGCAATGACTTAGACATCTTTGCAACCTAAACTAGTCTATGATTCTGACATCATTGAGTTGAACTGACTTGATTTCTGCTTGAAAGCTGAGAACTGCTTTTTATCCCTATCAGTGACTGTCTTCTTCCCCTTGTGGAAATTGTCACTCTGTGACCACACCATTGAAGGGATTATTTAAATTTTTTTTTTAACCTGCTGCTTATGGTTTTCAAACAGTATTTTTTAATATTTTATGTGTGTGTGTGCTTAGATGAAAGCAGGAGCTGTTGGAAGCTGCAGGTCTTTGCTGTGCTGGCTCCTGGTGAGGCACGGATGCATAAAGCTGTTTGGTATGTGCTGCTGCAAGAAATACATGTGCAAGCACGATGAGGTATCTGTGGGTGCAGGAGCATCTCCCAGGGAGCTCTAATGTTTGCTTTGCTGACAATATCATTCCACTGAAGCAGCTCTCAGTTGCTTTCTACCTCAGCTTGTTTATCTGTAAAATGGAAATGGGGAACTTCCTAGAGAACCCAGAGCCATATTTTTAATTATTCATAGCTTTTGCATACCCTTGAGGGGAGTATAAGCTGTAAATCTCTGAAGCTGCATACCAACATTTCTGTGGTTTGAGCATCAGAGGAGCCCCTTTTCCACAGACACTGCTGTATTCTCCTGGCTGTGTGTTTCATGGCAAGCCTGTGTTCAGCCCTTGGCATGCAGACCAAGCACTGGGACCCCAACCCCTTTCTGTGTGCAGAGCCAGGTGTTTTCCTGCAGAGCCTGTCCTGCTGGGGGCTGAGGGCTGGAGCTGGGAAGGTGCCGGTGGTGTGCGCTGTGCGTTTGAGGTGCTGCAAGTGGCATGTGGCACACCTGGGCTCCACAATCTGTGGGGCACGGGGCAGTGGCCCCCTCCCAGCACCAGCACGGCCCTTCCCCTTCCCCAGCCACACTCTGCACCCAGGGCCAAGCCCTGCCGGGGCTGTGGGCACACACAGTGCATCCCAAACAGGATGGAAGGTTGCTCAGGTCACCCTGTGCCTCTTGGTAAGCGGCCCCGTGCTTTACCAGCAGCTCCCTGGAGGCTGTGACATTTGAGCTTACACTAGCTGCCCCAGCACAGGGAGGTCAAACAAATTGAATTTCTCTTCTAATTAGCTGTCTATGGCTTTGATCCCTGTCCATTGGAGACCTTGTGTGTTTTAGCTGGAAGAAGACACGCCACGTTCCAGCCCCCTCCCGCAGCCGGGGAAGCGGTGATGCCCCGGCAAACGCGTGAGCTCGGAGCGGCGCTCAGCTGGAGAGCCACCACTGGAGCCTGGCCTCTGTCGAGAAGGATCCCAGCTTCCCTGGGCCTCCCTCTTACAGAAGTTCATTCCCTCCTATTGTCTTTGCAAGTTCTAACAGAACGGTAAGCTGCAGTAAAGAGAGGGGATATGTTCAATTTAAGCGGCGAGATTCCGATGTTCCGAATAAAGCCGTATATATTAATAATTACCTCTCTGCCATGACTTTAAATTCAAGCAGCTGGACAGCCTCTGCTCTTTATTAATTTCCTTGGATCCTTGGCACGAAGCCCTCAATTCCTGTGATGTAATGGTATAAAAAGTTGGCTCCTGACCGAGCTCCCACCCACAAGTTCTAAATTTGGAGCATGGCAAATTTCTGCAGATTCCAGAGACAGGCTATGCTCAAGACGTGCTGATGCCTTCAGTCCCATCCTGTTGCACCAAACAGCAAGGTTGTGTGCTTTTTATAACGGGGATCATAAATATGACTCAGATGCACATGTTGTCTATGTAAGCACTTGGGGCTGGCTATCACTTTATGGCACTGGGAAGAAGCCAAGCCAAATAAAAATTGTTTTGAGTAAATATTACATTTCTAGAGCATGAATAAGTTTTCTCTGCAGCCAACGTGTCACTAATGGGAATAAGGAAGAAGACAGGGTGGGGGGAAAGCAGTAACTAAATCACCCCTCTAAACACAGACAGTCTGCAGCAAGACCTGTTGTTTGGACTCGTCTGGGGTGTGATATCCCAGATAATTCGTAGCAGGTCTCAGCAAGGCCACGAGAGATGGAAATAAAAATAGCTGTATAGCTCAGCGCCGTCCTGCCGCGCGGCTCTCTTTTGGGTGGGATCTCCAGGAGTGGTATGTAAAACAGGCAGGCAGAGAACCCAGTGTCCTCCTCTCCCCTGCTCCCAAATGTGCAGAGGCTCAAGCATGTGGATTGCTCCATGGAGATCGGTGTTGCTACTCACATGCTCAGCACTAAGCGTGTGCACATGTCTGTCCAGGATCCGGGCCAGAAGGAAGGATGAGTTTTTCATCCTGCACTTTTGGGACCCCGGGGGATGTCTGCACTGCAGAACATGGGGAAGCAGAAAATGAGCCCACGTGCAGCTCTGCATCCAGAAGGAAGCAGCTCCCTGGCAGCTCTGTGGGGCAGGGATGTGCCATCCCACCACCGGCACAGGGCTGGTTCCTCACAGCTGCTGGCTCTGCTCCAGCTCCTCCAGCAAGCTGATAAGCCTCAGCATCCCCCAAAATCCCAGTTACTCCTGCCCTTGAACAGTACTCAGGGAACAGCTTATGAAGTGCTTCATGTACCTGAAATGCAAAGGGATTTTAAAAAAACAAAGCTCTTTCTGCAAGAACTTTTCAGGAAACATTCCCTGATAAAAGGAATCCTCAAGTCTTTAAAAAATAATAGCCAGAGAGATATCACAAGTGAGAGTCTAGCTTTGAAAATCATTGATGCCTTTCCCATTTTCTTGATGGGCATGTGCATTTCTTCCAGTTGCACCTGTGAGCTTCTACATGTCAGATAAGTGCTTTCCTGAGCTTTGCTGTCTTCTCCCTTTTTATAGGCTTCTTTCAGATAGCAGGCAGAAAACCTGGCTTTAAAAGAGGAGCTCAGACAGGAAGCAGCAATGTTCCAGGAGGATTTCTGAGTCAAGCAGGAGAGCAACTGGCTTCTTGAAGTGTGAATTTCAAAGATCCCTAAAACCATTGGCTGCACAGTTGGAGCAGGTAAGCGGGAAGGTGTCGAGAGCCGTCGACATTCCCATGTCCCAGCCGTCCCTATCAGAAGCTTTTGAAGAGCTTTTCTGTGCAGTGGGCTGGACTGAGGCTTGCAGATAGAACGTTTGGAGGGCTGTGAGCCCTGCAATAACCACAGCAGCCTTGACGTCAGCAGACCTGTACCTCCAGGGATTAGTGCTGAGAAATCAGGGCCAGTTTGCCCAGCTAAGGCGGTTTTGACTGTTTGAAGGATCTGGGTGATAAGTCCTTTTTCCATGCCTTGAATGCTGCCAGTGGTCATTTTCTGCCAGAAGAGCAGCCCAAACAGTGTACATGGGGCTGGCTCCCTCTCCTTTGTAATGCATTTTATAATTTGGAGAAACTTTTGTAACACAAGAAAGTGTTTTTACATATTAGAGCTTCTAAATTGTTAGAACAGTTGGAAAATCCTAATTGCCTTTAAAAGTCAAGAAAAAAAAACCAGCAAAGAAAACATTTTGGATTGGAGAATTAACAAAACTGGGAACTGAAGTTCAGTTTCCTGGACCAAAAATTTATTCAGGGAGTCCTGTCATACTTGTGACTTTAAAACAAATACTTGAACCTTCAACAAGGGATTTGCACCTACACCCAAACTTGCTCTGAGATGCAGAGCTTAAGCTTTGAACTCTCCAGAGGTGCATTGTTGAGGTTGGTAGTGTTTAGATTTACCCCAGCATGTTGTCAGGGCTCCACACGCACAGAGGAGGGGAAAACCTACCTGGAATTGATTCAGCAGCTTGAATGAGAGATGACAAAAGAGGGCTTGGCTGGAGTGCTGGCCTAATTTCCATGAAACTTTGGGGGTAGCTGAGTGGTGATTTAACTCCAGTTAATTAGAGGCTAAAGGCTGCTTCAATTTGTGGATGTTACCCAAGAGCTCCAAGGAGGTTTTCTGGCTGCCAGGGATCAGGAATAAAGGTGGAGGAGCCGGACGTGACACTGCAAGGGGCTCGTGCCACGGAGCTCTGGTCATGCCCTGGTATATGTTGGGCTTTCCAGGCCTCACTCAGCAATCTCTGATTTGCACCTGGTGAACACAGGTTCAGAGTATCATTTAAAGAACCCTCCTTTCAGGGACAGTTTACTGTTTTGCAGATGTCTGTGTGCTTTTTTAATGGGTAAAGCTCACCCATCATCAATGCCCAGCAGAGGCACAAGGAGGTTAAGGGACCTGACGAAGGTGATAGCAAGTCAAATTGTTTGGAATTTTGTAGCTCTGAAAGATCATCTTTCTAAAACAGGAAACCCTCTCAGGAGTAGTAGGTTTTCACTAAAACAACAGTTCAAACCTGTCGATCTTGATCTATCAGGAAAAAGAGGAATGTAGAAAATGTGAGAGTTAGCTTAGCCTCCCTTAAACTAAACCACCAGGTTCACGTTCCTATGGAGAAACAAATACCCTGCAGGCATCGTGGTGTCTTTGATTTATTTTTGGAAGTTGAAAACTCCCCCTCTTGGTGTCTGAGCTAAGAAAAAAACAAGGATTTTTTGAGCCAACAAAAGGTTTCTGGAGGGAAAAAACCTCCAGTCCCACTTCTCAAGGGCTTATGACACGAGCAGTTGAGCTAAGGTAATCCAACTTAGCCTCCCCTACATTTCAAAATTGGGTTAAAGTTCCTAAGTCATTGAGGGAAAATATTACTCAACAGAGTAATGACTCTCTAATTGGAGTGTCAGGCCTTGGCAGCGGCGGGTGCAGACCCTGGTTCAGTCCCCCGAGCAGCTCAAGGTGACCAGCGTGCCCGCAGGAGGGAGGGGGCATCGCGGCTGCCCACCCTCGGGTGAACCCCCGAGCTGCGGTGCCCAGCTGTGCTGTCAGCCTTGGTCACCATCTGCCCGCTCCTCTCCCTCCTTCCTTTGGAGGCCAGCGCAGCCCCAGGCAGAGCTTTTGGCCGCTGTTGGGTGTGGGTTTGTGGCGAAGCAGCAGCAGTGTGGTGCTGCACGTACACGAGTGACGCTGCTCGGAGCGTGGGACCGGCCCCGCGGTGAAGCCCCCGCGCGGTGCCGCCTCCCCGGGCGGGATCCGCACATGTGATTCATTAGGAGCCTGCCGAGCAGGGCCGTGCTCCCCGGGCTCTCCGGGGCCGTGCGGCGGTGTCCGGCTGCCATCTGGTGTCCGGCGCCCGGGGGGGCCCGCGCATCCCCCGCGCATCCCCCGCCACCGCGGCCGGCGGCAGCGCGGCCTGAGTGCCATCCCCTGGGCTGCGGCCAAGCCGTGAGCAAATGCTGCCCAGACTCTCAGGGCCCCCCGCCCCGGGA